>PVHP010001570.1:0-97357 GCA_004024765.1 Zapus hudsonius
GACCCGACGGAGGGCATCAACGGGGGAGGGGGACGCGGCGGAGGGCGCCCACGGGGGGTACCAGGCGGAGGGCGTCCACGGGAGGCCCGACGGAGGGCATCAACGGGGAGGGGACGCGGTGGAGGCGTCCACGGGGGGTGGGGGGTAGACTCGGCTGGAGGGCGTCCCAGAACCAAGAGCGGGGTGCAAATCTGGACTCAGATGCTGGGTGCTTAAGGAGTAGCTTAAGCAGTAGCTCGCAGTAGTCTTTTCGTCCTTTTAGTTTGCTTGAGTCTTTAACTTGAAAAATCCTCTGGTTACCTTTGTTTTTCGTTGACAGCTGTTGAATGCGGGTATTTTGCAGTCTCTACCTGAAGCCCCCTACCTGGCTTTATGTGGGTGACCTGGGCCCGCAAGCTTTGCAAGCAAGTGCCTTTAATCGCTGAGCCATTTCCCCAGCCCCCCCCCACCTTATTTTTGCGACGGGGCCTCTCACTAAACCTGGGATTCACCAGTTTGGCCAGACTGGCAGGCCAGGAAATCGCAGGGATCCTCTGTTCCTCTAGTGTCCGCAGACAGGATACTGGTGCATACTGCTGTGCCCAGTTTTTGTAGTTACTGATTTCTTCTTTTATTGCTTTTCTCTTGACTCATTTTTACAATCCACGGAGCCCCGCATTCTGTTCAACTAGTCCCTCTTGTAATTTGATGTCCTTTATTATTATTTTTTATCATCCTTAATCACATGTTGATGGGTCCAGTCTTAGGCGGGTGACAGCACTACTGTGAGGTCAGAGTGATGCAACTTCCACTGTCTGGAAGACAGTGTTCCGAAGCAGTCCTCCCCATCTTTGGCTCCTACATTCTAATTCTTTCTGCCTCCTCTTCCACAATCGTCCCTGAGCCTTGGAGCGTGTGATAGAGAGGTCTCATTTACTGCTGGGCATTGAATTATCACTTACTCTCAGCGCTTTGAGTTTTGTGTGTCCCCCAGGAGTCACTGCTGTCTGCAAAAAGAAGCTTCTCTGACCAAAAGTGAGAGCAGCCCCTAATCTGTGGGCATAAGCATAAATATTTAGAGGGCAGTTAGACACAGCATACTCATTTCACCAAATAACGGTCGTTGCTTCCCGTCTAGGGCCTATAACCCTCCCAGCCATAGACTTCTGTGAGTGTTCATTAGCAGGGATGAATTCTGTCCTGTGCAGCAGGCCTCAAATCTTATCAGAAAGCAGTTGGTTAACCCCATAACAGACATGCCACTATTGTCAATGGGCACATTTTGCCTGTCTGGCTGGTTGGGTCAACTGCTGGTTTAGACTGTTCTAACCTTTCTCTCCCAGCCGCCTGTGTAGCCCTTTTGAGCACTGTGTCAGCTAGCTAGCAGGGGGGAGGCTTTCAGCTCAGTTCCAGTTTGATTTCTTAGTGTCCTGTGACTGAAGCATGTGGTGTCTTCAGCAGTAGGGTCTTATCATCGAGCTCTGGTGGGTAGTTGAGAGCGTTGGCAATAGTCTCTTGTTTTGTAGGCCTCAGGACCGCCCTGGCCATTTTGGGTAAGGTATCTCACCCACCCCTTGTGCCCAGCTGTATATGTCTGGGCTCCATACTCGTACTCTATACCCTTGCTGTGCAGCAAGTACTTGGCTGACCTGGGACTGACTTGTTAAGGTCATGAATCCATTTATAAGGTATGACCTATTATTTCTCAGATTCCTCACCTCTAGTATTACCACATTGGGGTTTAGATTTCAACATAGGAATTTTGGAAGAACTCAAAAATTCATGCCATAGAGAGCAGAGACCTCGAGGCAGGAGCTTGATGAGTGAGGCAGTCCGTGTTGCTGGAGCACAGTGATGGAGTCAAAGTCATGGTGGTAGGGAAAGATCATGTAGAGCCTCCCTCCCAGGCCGTCAAAAGGATTTTGGCTTTTGCTCAGTTACCATAGGGATCTACTGGGCAGAAGGATATTGAACAGAAATGATTTCATTTAAATTTCAAAATGGTCACTTCATTGTGTTGAGGGTACTAGAAAGCATTAGTTAGAAGAATTGTGGGATGGAGTGCAGAATAGACCCGTGTGGTGACAAGCGGCAGTGTGCAAAGTGATCAGGTTCTAGATTTAATGAGATGATTGAGATGACAGGATTTTGCTGATAGTTTGAATACGGGTTGTGACAGAAAAAGAGAAAGTGAAGACAGTTCTAAAGATGTTTGCCCTCAGTCACTGAGTGGATGCAGTTGTCATTTATTGAGTTGGAGAAGCCTGAATTAGGGTTTTGGTTGAGGGAAAAATCAAGACTTTGGGTTGGTCACACTGAAGTTGCCATGTCTGTTAAGTTGGCATATAGGCATTTCATTCAGGTCTGGAGTCCAAGGGAAAAGGTTGGGCTGTTGATAAGAAACTGAGACTAGCTGAGGTAAGTGATGATATGATGCAAATCAGATGAATTCTGATAATTGCCTGCACCTAGCATTGTGCAGCTCATGGGCTACCCCAACAAGAGCTATTTCAGTGGTGATGGTAATAGTATGCTTAAGCTGGTTCAAGAGAGAACACAGGAGAAGACTTACAGACATTTAGAAGAAAATTGGATGGTTGCGACTGACCAAGGAGCCTTCTTCAATCCCCTGTCATTCTCTAAGCCCTAGAATTAGAATAACTGATGACTTTTAGAATTGGGACCAGGACATTTTCTTTTTGATGCTTTAAGACTTTGAGCATTTTTTAAAGTTGCCTCATTTTTCAAACAGATAATTTACATAGGCACTTCAATGTTTACTGACTGAGGCAATATATTGAATGAAACCATTTAAATGTTAGCTAAAACCAAACTGCAATTCCCTAAAGAAGTATTTGGTTCACAGTTTTTAACTCAACAAATCACTTTTTAAAAAAAATATTTAATTCATTTTCAAGCAGAGAAATACAGAGAGAGAGAGAAAGAGAGAGAAAGCACCAGGGCCACCACCTTGTGGGTCTGGCCTATGTGGGTACTGGGGAATTGAACCCATGGCCTTAGGCACTGGAGGCAAGTGCCTTAACCGATGAGCCATCTCTCCAGCCCCAATCACGTTTGTTTTTTTTTTAATGTGGCCTTTTATTATGGAATTCATATAGCAAAGGACTTTCTTGCCTGCATTTCATATTGTTCAAGATTCTAAACTTCTAGAATCTAGTAGTTTAGGAAAGGGTTCCAGAGTCGTTAGAAGAGAGATGAATCTAAATGGCATATATGTGGTTCATCCTATTAGAATGTCTTAATTATTCAAAGGACATTCCAATGTAGAATTATATTTTTTCAGAAGAAAGTTGGGGCAGGAAGTGAGTTGAGCATAGGAAAAGGATGCACTATTAAACAATGTTTTACTATTAACTTAAATTCCAGATCCTCATATAATATTTATATTTTATTTATATATAAATAATACATGTATACATAGCTATATTCATGTAATAGCTCCTTAATGTCTTTATTTCTTGTGGAATTAGTGGAGATCCTTGTTTTTCTTTTCTTTTTTTTCTAGTTATCTTTTGAGTCCATTGCTTTTCTTATTTATTCTAGCCAGGAATAAATATTTCATCTTTATTTTTAAAAATCCTGTGGATTGAAATCATGATCAGCTAAATTATTTTAAATTCTTCAGTGTTTATGATGAAGTTAGAGTTTGTGTTAATAATGCCAGTCAGCTATTTAGCTATTCAGATAGCTAAAAAATTAACATTTTCTTTTTTTTAAAAAAAGAACTTCATCCTTATATTCAGATGAGTGCTAAAACTTAGCTAAGAGAAGAAAAACAATATATTAAGTGACACACATATAAAATATTTGGATTTTGTTTTATTTGTAGGCCTTTTAAGTTCTTTAAAAAATTTCATTTGCTTGTGTGTGTTTATGTATGTGTGTAAGCCACTCTTACTGCTGTAAATGAATGCTGATCTGGCTTTGCATGGTTTCTGGGGAATTGAACCCCAGGCCATCAGGCTTTAACCAACACCTCAACCACTGAGCCATCTCCCCAGCCGTGGGTTTTTTTCAAGCTATAGTTTCAAATGTATGAATGTATAGGATAGCATCCTTTTTAGGGGTTGTACAATTATTGCTCACTTATCTGATATCCAGGAGAAGGGACTTCTCCAGAGAAACCCTGCATTTTCTTGACCCATTCCTTCTATCTTTTTCTGGAGGTATTTTACCTTCTGCCAGTTGGTGTTTGCCTTTGATCTGTCTTGTTTCATTATGAAGAGCTAATCAATTAAAAAAAACATAAAAATTCATCTCTTCTCCACTCCTTTGTGTCCTAACTAAATTTATTCTTGAGCATGTCAATCAAGAAGTAGATGGAATGGGGGGGCAGGGCAGAAATTACTATTCAGCCCTTTTGGTCCTCGCACCTAACTGGCTCTGTCCTTTGAGGTTCCCTCCTCCTCCACCACCCCTGTGGTGGTAGGGGGACTTCTGAGCCTAGTTTATTGACAAGCACCATTCCATGGTAGCCACAATTGGTTTTTTACTTCATAATTTGAATGACATTTGGCTTGAATCCAGGTTTGGAAATTACAAATAAAGCCATAGTCAATGTTTACATGCTTGTTTTTGTTGGATTTGTTTGAATGAAATGAAATGAGTTTTCATTTCATTTGGGCAACTATTAAGAGGAATTCAACTATAGGTTTTATTTTAATAAGAGTCTGTTTCTCTCTCTCTCTCTCTCTCTCTCTCTCTCTCTCTCTCTCTCTCTCTCTCTCTCTCTCTCATTCTCTCTAACAGTTGCTGTCCACCTAGAGAGTTGTGCAACATCTTTAGCCATTAGGGAAATGCAAATTAAATGACTTTGAGATTTCATCCCACTCCAGTCAGAATGTGAATCATCAAAAACTCAAGTGAAAACAAATGCTAGCAGGGGTGTTGGGAAAAGAGGGCCCCTCATCCCCTGTGGGTGGAAGGACGCACTTGTATAGCCACTATGAACACTATGAAAACGCTGAAGATTCTACTATTTACTCCAGAGACACCCATATTTCTCACTGCTCTCTTCACAATAGCTAGGAACTGGAATCAGCCCAGATCTGCCTTGCAGTTTTTTTTCTGGATGGAAAAAGTCATTAATTAGGACCTTCTCTAATTCCATCACAACCTTTTCTAAAAATGAGGATTCTAACCTCTTTCATTGGTGGCTGGTGAGTCTGTGTCAGTCATCTCTAGTCATTGAAGCTTCCACTGAGTTCAGTCTAAAATGAGTTTACTCCCCTGTAAATGTGTATTGTTAAATAATTGCTTCCTCCTTTATTTATTTTAAAATATCTTTATTATGAATAAGTTTATACATTGTATGAGCAAATCTTGTGAATGTGTCCCCGTTTCTCTCCTCTCTGTCCCCTACCCACTGGGGTATGAACTGCACCAGAGGTAGCAAGTTTTTCCTTGTTTTTTTTTTTCTTCCTCCTGTGTATTGTTGCTGAGGGGGTGGGGGGCAATATCTCTGGATATTCTCCCCCACCATGGCTCTTACATTCTATCTACCCCCTCCTCCTCCTTTTTTAATAGTAGAATCAAAATTTATTTTTTAATTTGGAGAGAGGGAGATATGCAAATTCTCAAATGGTAGCTAACCTAATTTATATTCTCACGTAGGCATGTTATGTATATAGACTTAGAGATGAGTAAATACTTGCTTAATTATATACATCTCTGAATGCGATTGGATTGGCTTATAGAATTTAGTACTTTTCTTATAGATACACTGTTTAATATAATGTAGCTTAATGGAGATTGCCTAAGCATATTTTATCGGAAACTGCAAGTCTTGAAAATTCAAATCTTACCACATATAATCTACAGCTGATAGAACAAAATGTTTTAGTTTAAGCTTCCTTTCATGCTGTTTTGAGTCTTTTTTCCCCACTAATTACTAGGACATTCTTAAAATATTTTTCTTTTTATATTCATAGATAATAGCCCAAATTTAACTGGAAAAGCAGAATTAGCTTCTGCTATTATAATTATTCCTGATAAATATTATTACATAGGTCACCATTTTACCTAAGATTAATGTGGTAAATTTTAAAATCATGTTTTATTCATCTCCAGAATGAAATGAGATAGGATAGAGGTAAGTATAGATATTTGATTTGAGGGTTAGTGATAGGAGAATTTTTATGGCAGTAATAAGTAATAACAAGTAGTTTGAGAAAATGCTGTTACCTATATTAAGCCTGTTTTCAGCTATACTATATTTTATATCAGTGAACTATTCATTTTATAAACTGCTACTAAAGTGTTTTATAAATTTTTTTCTAAGACAAATATTATTGGGCCTCCTGGGATGCTTATGATACCAGTGAATTTCATCTATAATAAGACAATTTCAAAGCCTTTTTTTGGATAATGTTATGAATAAATGAGTGAGTGGAGTTGCAGTGAAGAGAGACTTCTGACTGTGGGAAGCAGGACCCTGGACCTTCTTATAACAAGGCTGCCTTACCTTTATTTTCATCAAAACATTTACTTGTAAAAGATAGGTCATATACTAATCAATGTGAAAATATTCTAACTGTATTTTAAATAACATTCTACTTTAAGAGCTAAATATTTGGGCTTATTAAAAGGGGTTTTTTTGGATCATTTAATCTAGAATTTGTGTTTCATTCCCTATTGTATTCAATATTAAATTAAGTAAAGTTAAGATTCATTCACTTACTTCAGTGTTTCTGAATGACATTATCCAACAACTGAAATCTCATATATATGTGTGTATGAAACAGTATGCTTCATTATTAGATAGATGCATATTGCTAGTAAGGCAATAGGCTTTAGCTGTGTAGTTACCCAATCAGCTAATAGAATTTAAGTTATTTAACACTGAAGTTGAGTCTAAGATCAAGAATTAAATAAATTTAATTCTTAAATTATTTAATTTAAATTAATTAAAATGGAAAAGAAGCAGTATTTTAAAATGCCATTGAGAGCAAACACCAGAATTCTAAAAGGCAGTAATTTCCTTAGTCAAATTCTAGATTTGTCACTGATTATAAAAGGCATAAGAGCCAGGCATGGTGGCACATACCTTTAATCCCAGCATTTAGGAGGCAGAGGTAGGAGGATCACTGTGAGTTCAAAGCCAGCCTGAATTCCAAGTCAGCCTGGGCTAAAGCAAGACCCTACCTCGAAAAACAAAACAACAACAACAACAAAGGCATATGAATTTTAAAAAGCTAAATGGCACCATACTGTGTCCTGTATAGTGAACATTAGAATGAGTTAAGATCTGGAAGAACAACATCACTAATGTAGTTTAACAAACTATTTGGAAATCTTAGGGTTCATGTACATGCCTTATAGGAAGGTAGAAAGTTCTTATTTCCAGCCACCAATCCTTAAGAATATTATTCATACCACTAAACTAAAGTTAAACAAGTTATTTCATGATCATTTGAATTAATGCATTACCGAGAAACCTCTGACTTAGAATTTTGGAAATTGTATATCTTATCAGTGGTTATTTTCAGTGACCATACTTTTAAAAAGTGAATTATGAGGGGCTGGAGAGATGACTAAGTGGTTAAGACACTTTCCTGCAAAGCCTAAGAACCCTGGTTCAACTCCCCAGTACCCAGGTAAAGCCAGATGCACAAGGTGGTACATGTGTCTAGAGTTCGTTTGCAGTGAGCGGCAAGAGACTCTGGAACACCCATTCTATGTCTCTGTTTGCTTCTCTTTCAAATAAACAAACTATTTGAGAAATTCATTATGCACTTTACTGTATGATCAAATCGTGTGTTGGTCCCATCCTCTCCTGTTATCCTCTTAGATCCTCTCTCCCTGTTCCATTGAGGGTCCTATTCAGTGGAGTTGTTAGTTTTCATCATGGGGTTAGGAATGTATTAGTCTTTCTAGGGGTTGGATAAGATGACAGTGCCTCAGGATACTCCTCCCCACCCTGTGGCTCTTCCAGTCTCTCCACCCCTTTTTCTGCAATGTTCCCTGGACCTTGGTGGGTGTGTTATAAGTCTACTTTACTGTTGAGCTCTCTGGATTTCTGCTCTGATGAGTTTCGAGTTTTCTCTGTCTGTGGTCATGGCTCTGGAGCAGGTTGTCAGGATAGCAGTGAGAGCAGCTCTAATGTTGAAATTGCTGCTTCCTCAGTGATATCTCCTGGGCCCTGGCAGATGTGTTCGAAGTGGCTCATCTCATGCTAGGCAGTTGGCTATCTTTTCTTGGATAGCTGGATCTGGATTCTTTCAGGTTTTCACTGCCATTTGTAAAAAAACAACAACAACAAATTCTCCAACCAAGAGTGAGAACAACTTGTATTAAAAAAGGATAAGCTTAGTTAATTGAGAGACTTTTTTGATGAGTATGGCCACTCTTGGCCAAAAATTGGTGGGAGCTTCTCTCTGAGGTCCATACCATCATATCCCTAGGATTCTGGCCTGGTTCTCAGTACCAGTTGTGAGTTCTCTCTCACTGAATGGGTTTCTTATCCAATCAGAGATCTGTTGATTATGTGCATAGGCTGTGGGCCACTATTGCACAGCTTAATAGTTGGTGATTTAATCTGACTTAAGGAAGTTAATGTACAATTGGAATAATGTAGGAAAGTTGGAAAATATGGTTTACTTACATATAATCATATCTTATGGTTTTTTAATAGGTCATTTTATCTATTATAGAAAGTAGGCTTCTTTAAATAAACAGACATTAGATAAGGTTCAAATGACATGTTGTGCATTCTATAGTAGTTGTTTAACATTTGAGTGACTTTTTGTATCATACCTATAGAAGTATTTAACATTTAATTTAGATTGATTTTGAAAGTAGTTATTGTGAAGAGCTTTATAATTTCCAATAATGCTGACATCTTTTAAGACATTACTAAAACTTAAAACTAAAATTTTTGAATTGCCTTCACAATCTGCAACATTTTATTACATTATCTTTATTGCAATAAACAATTGGATTTGATTTTTGGCAATAGTTAATAGTCATTTGAAGCTAAATTTGGCACTAAATTAGGTCAGCAGCAAGCTGTAGGTAGTATTGCTTATACTGATAAAGAGATCTACTCAGAATTTCATGAAAAATTTATAAATTGGCTTGTGAACTGTAGTTGACAGTTCCACAGTGTTGGGGTGAACTTCTAATCCAACACGGTTTATGGGAGAGGGGTTTATGTCAAGCTTACAGATCCAGGGGGAAGATCCATCAATATTGGCAGAAGCTGCTTCCATGTATGGAAATTACCAGCCAGAAAACACCAAAAGGCAGCAAGCTCAAAAATCAACCAGAGTTCTAGACTGCTCTTCACTCCTTTGGGCTGGGATTCAGATCTGCCTTCAGTGACATCTTAGGTCTGGACTTCAGGATCTACGCCCAGTGACACCTCCTCCAGCCAGGCAGCTGGAGATCCAAGTTACAAGCTTTAATAGAACACCTGAGTCAAGGGGGACACATGCAAACTACTACAAGGACTTGTCTCAAGTACTAGTCCTAGAGGCGATTTAAGCAGCATCATCATGAGGTTAATATAGCTTTATAAAGTAAAGGAATGTATGCAAGGATGACCTTTGGGAGAAATACAGAAAAATGCATAAATATTAAAGGTAATGGAGTAATATCTCCATCTTGTGGCCTTTGTCAGATATTGCCATTAAAAATGTTAAGGGGTTGTATTTTCACAACTATAGGCTAAATAAGAATAAATGTGAGACAGATAAAAATAAAATATGGGTCAGAGATTTCTGACAATACTTTGTAGGAACCTTTAAGCCTGAGCTTCCCAGTTAATGCACTGTATGTGAGGATGCTGTGATAGTGGTGTGTTCCTTTGAACAATCTTACCTATCTACTCTAGTGGGCCTTACAGTTTGCTGTAAAGGGCCATGGTGTGAAAGAAATTGGAAATTAGAAAAGCTAAAACATGCATTCTGACATTTTCTCCTAAGTATATATACAAAGTATATATAGAGTTAACATGTATATATAAACACACAATTTTTTTTACACTGTTAGTCTTATTTCTTTTTTATAAACTAAAGGCTCTGATTTGGCTGTCATAGAACTTATTACTTAGCAGGAACACAGGAATCAAACTATAGGAGTCAAAGCTTTTACATTAATATCCTTCAGTTACTTAATCATGTGTTCTAAGTAGCAGAATAATGATTAGATGTTATCATCGTTTACAGTAATTCAGAGGAATACAGTTCAGTTGAAGGTATGAAATTAATATATGTAATATTTGAAAAAATGCATGTGTACTGAACATAGGATTTTTTTGTCATCTATAAATAATGCAGCATAATAACCATTTATACTGTGTAAGGTATTAAAAGTAATGTAGACATGACTGAAGGTTTTTAGGTATAAGTATGCTAAGTTGCATACAAATATTACTCCATTTTAAATCAAGGGACTTGAGTAGTCATAGATTTTGAGATCTCCAAGGATTCTGAAACGAGTATGACCAAACCACCATACCATAATGATTTGTAACCATCCTCTGTATGAAAATAAAATGAATTTGTAGTATATGAATATGCAAATTATGGGTAGTCTATTTTGAGACACTAAGAGGTGATCATTATTGCTCTTAGAATTTTGACAGATAGCTTAACAAATGGCAGGCTTTTTCAGGTCATTGATCCCTTAGAATAGCACTTTAACTTTTATTTACATCTTCCATAATTATAGGCAGTAAACCATGATAATTCCCTTCCCACCCCCACTTTCCTCCTCTCAAATCCATTCTCCATCATATCACCTCCCCTCTCAATTAGTCTCTTTTATTTTATCTTTTATTTTTATTTATTTATTTATTTATTTATTTATTTTTGGTTTTTTGAGGTAGGGTCTCACTCTAGTCCAGGCTGACCTGGAATTCACTATGTAGCCTCAGGGTGGCCTTGAACTCATGGTGATCCTCCTACCTCTGCCTCCTGAGTGCTGGGATTAAAGGCGTGCGCCACCACGCCCGGCAGTCTCTATTTTATTTTGATGTCATCTTTTCCTCCTGTTATGAAGATCTTGTGTAGGTAGTGTTAGCCACTGCAGAAGCATAGCCATTTGGTGTCTGGAAGATTGTAAGTAGTCCCGCCCTTCCTTTGACTCTTACAATCTTTCTGTCACCTCTTCCACCTCTTCTGTGAGCCTTGGAAGGTCTGATAGAAATGTCTCAGTGCTGAACACTCCACGGTCACTTCTCAGCACTGTGGTGACTTTTGAATCATCCTGGTGGTCACCTCCATCTGGAAAGAGAAATTTCTGTAGCTAAAAGCAAGAGTAGCATTAATACATGAAAACAAACAGAAAAATGTTTATAAGGCAGTTTTATGGCTATAATATATTCATTTAGCTAGACAACAACAGGCATTACTCCCCTAGGACTAAAGACCTCCCCCAGCATAGGCTTTTGACTAGGTCTTCAGTATCAGGCATGCTTTCTCTCCCATGGAGTGGGCCTCCAGTCCAATTAACAGTTGGTTTACCCCACAACAGATGCATCACACTATTGCACCAGTTGGCACATTTGGCCTGGCTGACCTTTTCTTAAGGCTTACAAGGTTCACTGCTGTTTACCACCCTTGATGACTTCTCTCCCATAGGGCTGCATGCTTTTTCCAGCTTTTTCTGGCTGTCAGTTGATTAATAGGGAGGAGAATTCCAGCTCAGCTCCAGCTTGATTTCTTAGTAACCTGCAGCCCAAGTATGTGTGGTCTTCAGCAATAGGGTCTTACCATCTTGTTCTGGTGGGAAACCAAGAGCCTTGGTAGTAGCCTGAAATGTTTTTGGGACCTCAGGAACCTCCCTGGTCAACAACTCATTGGAAGGTATCCCATTCCTGACACTGAAATTTTTCTAGTGACAACCTATGGCTTCTTGGTGTGCCATTATCCAAAGACGTCGGTGTCTGTATGGCCTGTTCTTAACCTCTTAAATTTTGATTGCTCCTCCTCTTACCCTTCCTTTACTCAATCCCTTCTCCTGACTATTCTCCTGAGCTATTGCACCCCAGTAATCTGTTCATCTGGTTACATATATACAATGCCCTCCCCTAAAGTCCTACCCTCTCCTCCCTCCATTATAGTCCACTTCTAGCTTATTGGCCTCTATTATTGGTTTTTACTCCAACTCACATACAAATCTAAGCATTTTTAGCTAGGATCCACATGTAAGAGAATATGCAGCATTTGGCTTTCTGAGCTTGGTTTCCTTACTCAGTATAATCCTTTCCAGATCCATGCAGTTCCTGGAAAATTTCATAATTTCATTTTTCTTTGCCACTAAATTGTATAATTCACTCCATTGTATAAATGTACCACATCTTCATTATTCTTTCATCAGTTAAGGGAGATCTAGGCTGTTTCCACTTCCTAGCTATTGTAAATAGAACTGCAATAAACATGGATGAGCAAGTATCTCTAGAGTCCTTAGGATATATGCCAAGGAGTGGCATAGCTGGGTCCTATGGTGACTCCATTTTCAGCTGTCTCAGGAACCTCCACACTGCTTTCCACAATGGCTGTGCCAGATTACATTCCCACCAACATTTCACTTGTTTTCAACAGCATTTCACTTGTTTTCTTGATGATAGCCATTCCGACAGGAGTGAGATGGAATCTCAGTGTAGATAGAATTTCATTCTAAGGGCATAATAGATATTTTCAACAAAATCATAGAAGAGAATTTCACACAAATAGGAAAAGTGATGTCAGTGTAGATACAGGAAGCATTTGGAATACCAAATAGACAAAACCAGGAAAGAACCTCTCCTTGCCATATTAAGATTAAACTACTGAACACACAGATCAAAGAAAATATATTGAAAGCAGTAGGAGAGAAGCATGAAGTAGCCTATAAAGGCAAGTCCATCAGGATAACAGCAGGTTACTCAACAAAACTTTGAAAGTGAAAAGGGCTTCTGACATACAAGTGCCAACCAAGACTACTCTATCCAGTGAAGATCTCTGTCGTAATTGAAGGAGAAATACGAACTTTTCACAACAAAATACCCAACTAGAGCAGCACTTCTGGATAGATAATGGCAGCTACAGATGTAGTTTGCCAGAGTCGGCTTACTCCTGCTGCCTTTTACTAGCAGCTGTGGTAAGATGTGATGTCCAGCCTCTGCTCTACCATCCTTTCTCTGCCATGGTGATACTTCCCCTGGAGACTGTAAGCCAAAATAAACCCTTTCTTCCTATCAGCTGGTTTTGGTCAGGAGCTTTGTCCCAGCAACATGAAGTTAACTAAGTACATTCCGATTGCTCATATATGGTTAATTGATATCAGATGGGACAGTCTTAAAGAATTGGCATTCCTCTGTTGTGTAGATAATGCTAACTGTTTTGGGGTAAAATTAATGATTATTTTCATTTTGTCAAGGGCATAAGGTTGTTGTCCCTCCTCTCTCTCACCTCTCTCCTTCTCCTCCCTTGTATTTTGACTCTTTTTCTTCAAATTGTTCCATTCATACTAGCTTCATCTTTCTAGTTGATTATCTTCCTAGTCCATGCTTTGTTTTATTATAATAAAGTTGGTGCTGTTCTTATAGGAACAGTGGCTTCATGTAACCAGTTTAATTCTAATTTGTCTTTCTTCTTTTGTTCTCACCTGCTATATTTTATATTTCTTTGTTATTAACATAAAATTATGTATTAAACCTTTATGCTTTGACCAAAAAGCACATGTTCCTAATTTTAACTTTGAGTTTCCCTATTTATTGTGAACCTTATGTAATATATTAGTAGCTATTAAATATTTACCATATTCTCTGTTGTCATCTAGCTTGATTATTGCAGTATCTCTAATTAATGTTTTTCACAAGAGATAACCAAATGTTCTATGCCAGGTTGTTGGCTGTTTGTAATACCAGTCAGAGTCCAAAGTCATCCTGTTTTACTAGCTGCCTTTGCCATCTCTTCACACCACCTAATGAGTACTGCTTTCCTTGGTCTGAATTAATTACCAATCATTTGCCTTCATCTTTTGTAATTTCATAAGTAGCTTAGGAAAAGAAATAGATCTTTATGCTGACACTTCTTGCACCTACCTTGCTACTGTTTTTTCAAATACATATAGCACAAGAAGAAACAATGCATTGGAGTCAGAAATGTTTAAAACTTTGAGTGAGAGAAAAACAAGAACAAAACAAAAAGTAAAGAACCAATGTTAGAATCCTGAAATTGAAGAAGACTGCCAGCATCTGCTTCCTATAAATCATCCTCTGTAGCACCCACCTGATGGCCATCCAGCCTACTTTATTCATGTCCAACAGTGGGGATTAAGTTTCCAGTCGATGACCTGAACAAGAACAAGCCCCAGGAATTAACTTCCAGGGTTTAGAGTTGCTGTAAGTAATTCCTGGGGCTTATTCAGGTCATCAATTGGAAACTCCAGGAAGTTGGGATAAAGCATGATTTGAGTTGTGTCATCTTCTACAATTTGGACCACAAAATTAACCAGATTAGAAATGTTTCCAGAAATGATTAGGGACTCTTAAGGAGGACTCTGTACAGTTGTGCAGGTTGTGCATCTGTTTCAAACATCATTATGATATAAAAATGTTTTAGATTTTGGGATTGTTATGAAGACTTGCATAGGTGCTAGTTTGTTTTCAATAAACAAAATGACATACCTCTGAAGGTAGCATTTTAATTTTCAGGCTCATTTTGAGTAGGAATTATCTCTCTGTTCACTTCTCAAGTGATGACAATTTGTTCATTTGTAGGCAGTTTAGGGTCCCTTCTGAGGTAATTTTGAAACCGTTGTAGATCCAGATACCAAACCTAGGTAGTAGCTCCATTGACCTGCTTTCGGCTGTGGAACTAAAGCCATTGCCTCTTAACATTGCAGATACATAGCTATCATCTCAGATGGTGGCCATCTCACTTGAAACACTTTTTCTCAGATGGTGGAGTTCCACTGCAACTCCTAGCAGAGTATTTTAAATTCCATTATGCCAAAGAAGTCAAACTTGGTTTCTTCTGCCTGCTGTAAGCATTGCCTATAGTTAAAACTTGGTTTATGGCTACACATTTCTATTTGCTTTCGTCTAAAAAGATATTTAAGTACTTTTTTATTATGGACATATTTTATATTTTTTAATTAAATATAAATTAATATTATATTGTTCTGGGCTGGAGAGATGGCTCAGTGGTTAAGGCACTTGCCTCCAGTGCCTAAGGCCCTGGGTTCAATTCCCCAGGACCCACATAAGCCAGACCCACAAGGTGGTGGCCCTGGTGCTCGCTCGTGTTCTCTCTCTCTCTCTCTCTCTCTCTCTCTCTCTCTCTCTGTGTACCTCTATGATTGAAAATGAATAAATAAAATATTTTTAAAATATTATATTGTTCTAGAAATTAAACAATAAATTATATTGTTTTCTAATTAAATATTTGAAATGGGGTCTGGAAGGAAATCCTGTAAATACTTACAGTGCTACTTTTACACTGGAACATTTTGAAAAGATGGATTTGTTTTATAATTATTATTTTAAAATATTTATTTGCAAGCACAGAGAGACAGTACCTCTAACCACTGCAAATGAACTCTAGACACATGTGCCACTTTGTTCTTCTGGCTTTATGTGTGTACTGGGGAATAGAACCCAGGTCGTTAGGCATTGCAGGCAAGTGCCTTAACCACTGAGCCATCTCTCCAGCCCTATAATAATTATTTTTAATGTTGATTTTCTAACTTTAGAAGCTTTTTACCACTTACCTAAAGTATAGTCAAATTTAATTATTCATAACATTAGAAGAGGCTATTACTTAGGTATTGCAAGTATAGCATACCATTTGTCATGGTTTGATCCAGGTGTCCCCCACAAACAAATGTGTTCTGAATGATCAATCCTCAGCTGATGGCAGTTTGGGTTTTACAACCTCGCTTGAGCTGTGTTGCTGGGGGCGGGCTTATGGGGGTTATAAGCCAGTTTCCCCTTGCAAGTGTTTGGCACACCTTCCTGCCGCTGTTTGCAGTGCTGTGGTGGAGATGATGTCCACCCCTCTGCTCATGCCATCATTTTCCCTACTATGATGGAGTCTCCCCTCGAGTTTGTAAGCCAAATAAACCCATTCCTCCACAAGCTGCTTTTGCTTGGGTTCTTTCTGCACAGCAACTAGAAAGCTGACTGCAACACCATTGTTCCTCTTTTTTTTTTTTCTGGCTATTACTGTTAGACTATCCATGATGGTAAAACAGGCAAATGACATTTTAAAATAATCCAATTATATAAAGATTTGAATATAGTATAAGTAAATCTCTTATCTCACAGTAACATTTATGACCTGGTTATTGGAGATTCACAGAGTAGAGACCTGGACTATATTGAAACTAGCTATAAAAATAAGCCAGGTGAAAAGATAAATATTGAAACAGGTCAGTATCAGAAAAATCATAAGCTAGAAGAAGTTAATGGTCTTTAAATTAGATGCAGGAAATTTTGTGTTGACCCTTTATTGATAGAGAACAATGCATAAGTTTTTTAATAAGGCTTTTTCTGGGCTTAAGAGAATTTTGTTCTTTATAACCTGCTTTCTAAGATTCACAAAAGTAGCACAGAGGGCAGCAAGAGTTAGCTTTACTGAAAGCTGCTTAATTATCCACTTGGTTGACAACACTAAAATGACTTTCAGTAGATACTACCACATAGAATTCATAGGGATCTTTAACTGAAGCTTTAAGATGTTTGTAGAGTGTACATTTGGAAGATACTTTAAATGATTTAGAAAATATATAGTTAAAATTAACAGTAGAAAGTAAATCAGAGGGCCCTTGTGTTTTAAATTAAAATAATTTAAGTGTAATCAGTTTGTGCGACAGAGATGTGAGCCAGTGATGGAAGCCGCTGCGCTTCACTTTGTCCCCTAAGCCTTGGTACCCAGTGCTGCTGAGCAAGCAAGCTAAACAGACACATAATCAGCTTACACGTAATCTGAGAAACATTTATCTTGTTATACCTTTAATATGTGCTTATTAAGAGAAATCTCTAAGGTAGTAAGATAAAAGAGAACAGTGGTTTAATAATGTCTTAAAAGATACTTTCACTAACAGGCATTGGTTCCCTTCCATCCAACAGGGCTTATAATACTTGTCCATCTGTGGTGTTTCTAAGCTTTGTTTTTATACTAGAACAGAATATACATAGCTATCTAGATTATGCTATGAAATTTAAACTTTCATATTTGTTAATTCCTTAGTTCCTTTTTTCTTTGTGCCTATGTGTGTGGTGTGTGTGTTTTTGTATTGTGTTTGCATGCATGTGAGCACATATGTGAGTGTGTGCCTGTGGAGGTCATTGGGTGTCCTCAGTCACTCTCCTTTTTATTTACTGAGGCAGGGCCTTTGCCTTGGGCCCCCAAGTCAATGAGTGTCTAGCTAGCCAGTTTTAGGGGATACCCTGTCTCTGCCTCCAAGCAGTGCTGGGATTACAGGCAGCCAGCATGCTCACCTGGCTGGAAGTCCAAATGCCAGTTCTTTCTTTATCCCCTGAGCCATCTCCCTGGCACCATTCTTTTTATGGCATTACTAATAGTAGTAGCAAAACAAATTTAGTAGTAGGATATTTGACCAAATTTTTGCATGTTCTTAATTTGGTGTACAATGTTATACTTGTAAGAGAAATAGGCTAAATATCAAGTTACATTTATATTTAATTATAATATGGGGATTATGTGTGCACATAAAACAAACACGAGCTAATAAGTTTGATTTGGGGGAAGTTTTTATTTAGGAATGAATATTTTATTTAAACTTCTGTTCATAGTTTTAATATATACCCATGTAAATTATATTACTTTTGAAAAAAGAGTGTTATATAATAAATCAGAGTCAGATAAACTAGCATTTTTGTCATATTTATGAGATAAACTACAGATATTTTAAAGTTGCTTTGAGCCTATAACCTATTAAAATTGTCACTGGGAAATTGTTACAAATAATTTTAGACTAAAAATTTCATATTTCACCTTTAGTTAAACTCATATGTGAGTGGGTGTTTAGTTTGTTACTTAAAACATAATAAAATAATTTCTAATTATTTCAATGACAAACTTTTTCATCATAATTTCTGATGTTATTCTGGGTCACATGAAATAGATTTATGGCTTATGTTGAGTAATGATTGTAAACATACTGATAATGAGCTGTGGGTATAATTATACATTCTGGTACACAAATACCTTGGTGTCTTGGCGAAGGAAGTCAAGTAGTGGGTTTTAAGGTCATAGTTTGGTACCTCTGGTATTTATATTTGCTCAAATAAATCTTTAAATGTAATGTATCTCTTTACTTCAGTATAAGATGTTACCAGGCAGCCAGCTGCATTGCATGCAGGCTTTCCCAAGCTAGTGAGTCCTCCTAGTGCTCACTCTTAACAGTTGCACTGCCCAGTGCTGCAGCTCCAAATGCTAATGGCTGTGCAGCACCTCAAGCGTAATAAGAACTAGTTTGATGCAATACTTCATTTTCATTAATGCTGGAAAACTGAAGAATAAAATATTTCTCTAGTCAAATCCAAATTATATTACATGGCCAGAACTGCATTTTACTTTAACCATCACAGATTTCATGTGTAAAATGAGATGTGCTCTAAAAATACACACAGTTTTGAAGATAATAGGAAAAAAATGACATCTCAGTAGTTTTTAATATTGACTGCACATTGTAAAGATTTTTGATATCTTGGTTTAAATAAGTTAATTTTCCCATTTTCTTTTACTTACTAAAAGGTGACTACCAGAAAATACAAAGTTATACATGTGGTTTGCATTATATTTCTATTAGACAGTACTAGTTCACTACAGGAATGGACAGATTATAACATGCCCACACTGAGACTTGCTTTAGAACACTGGACTCCAAAGTATGGGAGCAGCTAATCATATTGCCCAGGGGTACAAAAAGGAATTCTTGGATTCAGAAAGAAAATGTTAAGGCTTCTATTTAATTATCCTTTAACATTTTATATGTTTTTACAGGTTCTCTCACTGCCTCTGCTTCTCTTTTTTCTTTCTTTTTTCCCCCACAAAGTCTTGTTATGTGGCCTAGGTTGGCTTGTAACTCATGGTCGTCCTGCTTCCTGCTTCCATTAGGCATTACTCCTAATATCTGGGGTTAACAGGTATGTACAACCATATCCGGCTTTGTTTTCTAATAGAAATATATTAGTATAATAATTGACTATATCTATCTATCTATCTATATACACACATCAGTGAATAAATATGCATAAAATTCTAGTACCAATATAAAATTAAACATTTTTCCTGGTGATACATATAATCATGTATACTTGAAGACTACAATTTAGAAAATACTGTAAAAGAGAAAGAAAGGGGAGAAGAGGAAGGGAAGGAGAGAGAGAGAAAGAAAGAGATGAATTGAGCTCAATAAATTTGCTCCCCAAAAACAGAATTACAACTTGACAAATTTGACAAAAGCAATAATGTCACAATGCTGAAAATTGAGCACATTCATAGAGTAAATTGAAGAAACTTGTTTAAAGGAACAAACTAGGTAACCTTAGGTAAGAGAATTTGGCATTTGTGACAGTTTAGCCTGAGCTTGCACCCATCCCTCTCCTTCCTGCTGTATCTGTGGCAGTTCTGTCAGGACCAAAGTGTGAGAACTATCAGCTTTTCTGCTGAAAGTGGCTAATTGGACTTCATTTGGTATGAAACTCCAAACAATACATGCTTCTGGGGGGTAATTGAGAACAGTGGCTCTCTCACTGGGAAAGGGCAACATCACAGCCTACCTGAGGTTATACTTTTGGATGGAGCAAGCAGTCATCAGCAGAGATGTCCAGAAAATGAAACAATCATAGAGAACCTTGCTAAGATCCATTGTGTCTAGGACAGTGGAAGACTACACATACACCCAAGGGTGCACACACACTCAAGATAGAGCAGAGAGTGTCCTCACGGTTCATACTTCACGGTTGAGCAAGAAGTCTTGTGTATGTATAGAAGAGACACAAGAAGATCCAGTGAAAAGTAAGAGCCTTGGAATACTTGTGAAGTACCTAAAGTTTGAGTGTGTTCTCCAACCTTATGCACATGTACATGGGTAAAGGCCTTCCTGCCTCAGTGAGTGTGTAGAAATCAGACTTCAAAAAGAAAATGAAACACATTGGAAAGCCAGATGCCACAGGCAAGAGGTTAAGCAAAAACAGCAATAATAACTCCTAATATGAGGACATGGATACGAAAGAGAATCAGAATTAAAATTTACTTTAATATATTTTCAAAACATTCAGTTTTCAGCAAAACAATATGACACATAAAAATCAAAGAAGTAGGGGCTAGGGCTCAGCAGTTAAGGTGTTTATTTCAGATGCACAAAGTAGTACATGCATCTGGAGCTCGTTTGCAGTGGCTATTCATATTCTCTCTCTCCGACCTCTATTCTGCCCCCTTTTCTTTCTGTCTCTCTATTTGTAAACATATATATTGAGGTAGGGTCTCACTCTAGCCCAGGCTGACCTAGAATTCACTATGTAGTCTCAGGCTGGCCTTGAACTCACAGCGATCTTCCTACCTCTACCTCCCGAATGCTGGAATTAAAGGTGTACATCACCACACCCAGATACTATATCAGGTAAAATCATCAAAGCTACTGTTATGAATATGTTCAAAGAAATCATTGAATTATACTTAAAGAAAAGTATTATGATGGCTTTGCCAATAGACAGATATTTTAAAAATATAACCAATCCGGCCAGGCGTGGTGGCGCACGCCTTTAATCTCAGCACTCGGGAGGCAGAAGTAGGAGGTTCAAGGTCACTCTGAGACTAAATAGTGAATTCCAGGTCAGCCTAGGCTGAACTGAGACTCTACCTCAAAAAATATATATATATAAAACGCCAATCGGAAGTTTTGGAGTTGAAAAATGTAACTGAAATGAAAAATTTATGTATGGTATCAATAGCACATTTGAGATGATAAAACAATAAGCAAATTAAAAAATATATACATATATATGTATCTGTGGAAATTACTCAACTTGTAAATTGAAAGAAAAAATGAAAATAGAAACATACTGAAAGATCCTATAGGACATTAGCAGCTTTAAATACCTTTATTAGAAGAAAGGAAAGATTTCAAATGAGCAACCAAATGTAGTCCCTGGCTTTCAGGCACTGGTGGTTGAGGGGTAGGGTATCACAGTAAATCCAGAACAAGGAAAAAGAAAGAAACAGACTTGAGCAGACACCAGCGAAAATCAGAAAATAGGGAAAATTATTAAAATCAAAAGTTTGCCTTTTGAAGAGGTTAGCAAACTTGATAAAATGTTACTGATTAAAAGAAAGATTATCAATCTCATGAATGAACCAGGTGTATTACAGCCCATTCTACAGTACAGTACAAGAAAAGTACAATACAAGAATACTTTGGGGGCATTTGCTTGAAAAGCCTAATTGCCTGGGTCCGATTCCCCAGTACCCATGTAAGACCTGATGCACAAAATGGTGCATGTGCCTGGAGTTGGGTTTCAGCGAGCAGAGGCCCTGGCATGCCTAAACTCACTCTCTTCACTGTGCCTCTTTCTGTCTTTCAAATACTTTTTTAAAAGAATAATTTGAAAAGCTGTAGCAATAAATTAGGCAATTTAGATTAAGGTCAACTTACTGAAACTGTCTAGATAGAATATCTGAACTGACCTACCGTAAGTATAAAAATTGAATTAGTAAATCAGGCATGGTGGTGCATGCTTTTAAAACCCACACTTGGGAGGCAGAGGTAGGAGGATTGCTGTGAGGTCGAGGCCAGGGACTACAGAGTGAGTTGCAGGTCAGCCTGGGCTAGAATATGACACTCCCTCAAAAAAAGTTGAATTAGTAATTAAAAATCTCACACACACACACACAAAAAACTTATACCCAAATGATTTCATTGTTGAGTTCTATCAAATAAGATAATTCATATAATTAATAAAGATTATAGTTTTGCACAAATTTTCAGAAAATTGGAGGGGATACTTTCTAACTCATCCAATGAGGTGTTATTCTATGCTACAGCTAGACAAACATATCCTAAGTAAAAAAAACTATAGAGCAACAACTCTCACGAATATAGAGACACAAATTCCCAGAAAAAAATGTTAGCAAACCAGCTGTATGTGATGTCATACATCTGTAGTCCTAGCTACTCAGGATACTGAGACAGGATGATCACTTTGAGCCTGGGAATTTGAGACCAGGAATGTAGCAAGAACCCTAGCTAAATTTTTTCAGCTAATTTAAAAATTGTTAAACTGAATTCAGCAATATATGCAGTGGAACAAACATATGGTCAAGTGAGCTTTATCCTAGAAATGCATAGTAAAGAGCAAGAACCTTCAGGGTCATCCATGGCACACACACACAAAATTGTAAAATATAGCAGTCATGATTACAGCTTGCAAGGAACTAGGAATAAAAAGTAATGTAACAAGTCATCATTCAGTAAACATCTGTATAACTTTTTGAATAGACACCTTGCCCAAGAAGATATACAGATGGCTAATAAGCATAAGAAATGTGCTTATGAGAAATAGTTCAAAAAATGCAAATTAAAGCATAAGAACATAATGTACAATGTACTTCATCTGATTAACATGGGTATAATTGACATTGTGAGCAATATAAAGCACTGGTGAGTGGAGAAATAGAAGCACCTGCATATTGACGATGGCAGTGTACAGTGGAGTGGCCACTGCTTTGGTGCACAGATTCATTTTCAGGGGTCTACTTTATTTTCTTTTTCTTTTGTTTGTACTTCTGGTGTCATTCATATCCAAGAAAACTATCAAATCAACCATCAAAGTTTTTCCTCTATGTTTTCTTCTCATATTTAAGTGTTTGTATTTTGAGTTTATTTTTATAGGTGGTATAAAGTGTCAAAGCCAGAGTCTCACAGTAAAGTAATAAGAACATTTTGTGTGTGTGGTGTGGTGTGTGTTTTTGTGGTATATGCATGTATATTTATGTGCCAGTACTGCACCCTACGCTCTCTTCCCTGTGGCCTAGTGTGCTTGCTTGTGGTGGCTGGAGCTGAACGTCAGATAACCCACACCCTTCATTGCTCTTACTCTCTTCCTGTTCCCTGAGCTTTCAGTTTTTTTCTATCCACTCTGGTAATCTCAGGCTCTGCTTCTTAAATTACTGGGGTTATAGATGCACATGGTCACGGCCAGTTTGTTTATATGTATCTTTGGGCCTTCATGTTTGCACAGTGTAACTGCTGAGCCTTCCTTCCACATTTAAACATTTAAACATTTAAAATCTAGTACTAGGGGAAGTGTAGGGGAAAGAGACCTCTTTGTAGAAAGAACTAAGGTCAATTTTGAATACAGTGTGAAAAGCGGGGATTTGGTAGCCAAATAATAAAATCAGTGAGTAGAAAATTACCTAGAGGAAACATCTGAGGTAAGGCAGATCCGGTAAAAATAACTTGATAAGGTTTTTGCTAAAGGTAGACCTAGATAATCCACTATCACTTGGAGGATAATGTAGGGAAGTAAGGAATTTCATCAGATTAACTGATGGTGATTAAGAATTGAAAATCACTGGGAAGATTCTGGCAAAACTGACAGCCAGATTCTTGCTCAACTTGCCTGAGTCAAAGGCTACAAAAGGTTCACAAAGGTCAAGGCCTAGTTAGGAAGATGATTTATTTCTTGACTAAAGCTTAGTCAAGGAGAAAGTTTTGTCGGAGGTAAGGACTGAACTTCATTCTTCTGCATGCAGATGTCTACTTTCCCAACACCATTTGTTGAAAAGACTTTTATTTTTAATGTGTAGTATTTAATCTTTAAAATAGCCCTATCTGGTTAGATATTTTATTCCCATTTTCTAAATGAATTTGGATTTAAACATTTACCTAGGGTCACAAAAGTAATCGTTGATGGAACCTGCCTATTGGGCTTGAAGATCACCCTGACCATTCTCTGTATTACTGCTTACTTTTCAGTGTAGCAGTCCCCCTGCTGAGGATCTACCCAGTGTGTCCAACATGGAATCAGTCAAACTAAGATAAATAGATGAGGCAAATACTACAGAGTGAGTTTTGGTCCAGCCTGGGGTGACTTTGTGAAACCCTGTCTCAAGATGTAAACAGAGGTTTACAGATGTATCTGAAAGGTAGATCACTTCCCTAGCATGTTAGGGGCCCTGGGTTCAATTCCCAGTGCTGCAAAAACAAAAAAATTAATGCCCCCCTTTCTTAAAGGCCTACCCCAAATTTAATTCTATTGGAGATTTCTTTATTGCTTCTCTTCAGTCAGATTATTGTGGACTCCTTGATAATTTTGTTGTTTTTGGTGGTGATGTGGGTAGTAGTGGTAAGGTGTGTGTGTTTGAATCCAAGACTATATATATACTAATTATATGCTCTCCCACTGAGCTACATATACCTCAGTCCCAGTGCAGTGCAAGTGATGTGTATTTAATATATTACAAGGGAATAAGTAATAGACTTGTAATTCAGAATCTAGTTGGTCCCTAAACCAGATATTGAAAATATAAGAATAATCAGGGGAAAATGTAATTCTACAGTTTTCTAAGAGAATCAATTGCTCAAGTATAAAATGGGATGGTCTAATTTGACATTTTTCAGCTGGTAAGGAGATGATGTTGGTACCATTGGGAGTGTAGTTAGTGGCGAAAAGCATATATCTGGGCATGGTGGTGCACTTGGGAGACTGAGACAGGAAGATCGAGAGTTCAAGACCAGCATTGATTACATAGTTCAAGGCCAGAGTGGGTTACATGAGACCCTATCTCAAAAATAAGTGTGTTTATTCGTGTAATAAAAAGACATACAGCATTTATGTGGGTGGCCTTAGTTAATCCTTGAACAGTCATATTTTTACTCTTGCCTGTATTTCATAGAAGTAAGGCACATGGCACATAATTTTTTTTATTTTTTATTTTTTTTTTTTGGTTTTTCGAGGTAGGGTCTCCCTCTAGCCCAGGCTGACCTGGAATTCACTCTGTAGCCTCAGGCTGGCCTCGAACTCAGGGCGATCCTCCTACCTCTGCCTCCCAAGTGCTGGGATTAAAGGCGTGCACCACCACGCCTGGCCCATGGCACATAATTGCCACATGGCAAATATTTCAGCATATTCATTACCAAATATTTGTACACCTTGTTGATACATGATGATTTCCTGGGTTTTATAGAGTATGTGGAAGGTATGATCGTTGCTCTCATATGCAGAGTTAAAAGAAAACATGATTTACTTGGGAAGTGAGAAGATGAATCATCAGCAATCCTATTACTGTCTTAAAAAATACATAGTCCTTCAGGAGGCAGAGTTTCTTTTAAAAGCCGTAAGTTATAATCACAGCTATCACTGCTTATGCAGCAGCTTATAGGCCTGCCAATTTACAGACACCGTCAGTGCATATTATGATTGCTTAATTAAGTTTTAGCCTATCTATATGGTTCTCTTTCTCTAATTACTCTAGAAGAAAACTGAAGTGATTCTAACATTAAAAAAATCTTTAGGGCAAAAAACTTGAATAGTAATCAATTCTTAGTTTAATAAAGAAATGCATATTTGAGTTTCTGGATAACCCCTTTCTTAAAACCAAATAAAAGTAGGGGGAAAAGTATTCAAAACACTAAATAAAATGGATGTGTTCCATGGAATTTGCAGAATTCAACAATATTTGTAGCAGTGATTTATACTTGAATTTGGTGAGTAGGACAGCTGGTATAAAATACCAAGGGGAAGGGTTACTCAGGCTTGCACAGTTAAATTTTCCACCAAGTAGCATTTTCTGTTGTCTGTGTAAACAGTTGCTAGGTACTTTCCCAATATGCTGTCACTCATTCACTTACACAGCTCAGTCATCAGTGAAAAATGGATCTGATTACTAGTTTTAGGCCTTTTCTTCCTGCCTTTTTTTAGCCAACTTCCTATTATTTTCTCCCCAGCTCTTGCTACCTCCTTCCCAATCTTCCCTTAGTCTTCATGATCTTGGTTTTAACAGCTTTTTTCCCTCTCTTATTCATTGATTTGAGTGTTTGGATATATATACCTGGTTCTACTAATCCTCCTTCTCATCTCTACTCCCATTTAATGGATTCATATCTCAAAACTTAAAAAAATTATTTATTTTTTAAATTTATTCATTTGAGAGTGTGTGTGAGAGAGAGTTGCTATGACAACAAACCTGAACAAAAACAGTTTGTGGAGGAATGGATTTAAATTGTCTTATGGACTCGAGGGGAAGACTCCATTGTGGCAGGAAAACGACGGCATGAGCAGAAGGTGGACATCACCTCCACCACAGCACTGCAAACAGCGTCAGCAAGGTGCGCCAAAAACTGGCAAGGAAGAGCTGGCTAGAACCCCAGTAAGCCCGCCCCCAACAACACAGCTCCAGCGAGGTTCCAATTCCAAAACTGCCATCAGCTGAGGATCAAGCATTCAGAACACATATGTTTCTGGGGACACCTGGTTCAACCATCACAGTAATGGTTGCTATAAAATTTAGTATAAATTTTAGTATAAAATTATTGCTATAAAATTCCCTCATAACTGTCCCATAAGTTTTGGTATGTTGTGTTTTGATAGTCAGTTCTTTAAATTTATGGATTTCCTTTCAATTTTTTTTTCACTTAATAAAATTTTATTTTTCCAAATGTACTGTCAGTTCAACCTGCTCACAAATCTTTGCCATCATTGGGGGCATTTCCACCCTTGGTATTTCTGGTGTAAATCACTTGAGCTCTGTGCTTTGAAAGCAGTTCGATAAGTCCTTGACTAAAGAGCTCTTGAAGGGTTGCTCTGGCCAGGTCTGTCAGAGACCACAGCTGGAGTAATAAGCTGGTAGTTGGGAACTTTCTTAAAGAAATATTATTATTTCTTCATCAACCCATTTATTGTTTAATAGTTTAACCTCCTGGAGTTGGTGTGTTTTCTATTGTTACTGTTTTTGTTGATTTCTAGTTTTAATGTATTGTGGTTGGCTATAATGCAGGGAAGTATGTCAGTTTTTCTGAATTTGTGGAGATACGCTTTATGCCCTTAATATATGGTATATTTTGGAGAAGGTTCCATGAGCTGTAAGAAGCATGTGTTTTCGGTAGAATTACTGGGGAATGTTCTATAGATATCTGTTAAGTCCATTTGATCTGTGGCATTCTTTAGGTCCATTGTTAATCTGTTATTTTCTGCTTAGAGAATCTGTCTATTGACAATATTGGGGTGTTAGTCTCCTACTATTATTGTATTGGGATTTATATTTGTTTTCTAGTAAATTTTGCTTTATAAAATTAGGTGCAGCTGTGTTTGGTGCATATAAATATATGATTGTAGGATTTTTTTGGTTGAATTCTTTTGATTACTTTTGGTTTAAAATCAATTTTGTCAGAAATCAACTACTCCTGCTTGTTTTGTGTTTCCATTTGCTTGGAAAATCTTTTTCCATCCTTTTACCCTAAGGTAGTATATATCTTTAATTGTAAGGTGGGTTTCTTGTAGACAGCAAATGAAGCCTGTTAATCTGTGTCTTTTGATTGGAGAGTTGAGCCCATTAATGTTCTGAGTTATAATTGTGAGGTGTGAGCTAATCCCTGAAATGTTGAAGGTTTTGTGGAGCTTGGTGTTTTTTTTGGTCTTTGCATGTCTTATGTCCATTCTAGTTTTGATTCTTTTCTCTCCTCATGAGCATGTTGGTTCATCTCCTGAGTGTGGAGGATTCAATGCAGTATTCTCTGTAGGGCTGGCTTGGTGCTCATGAAATCATAAAGCTGAATTATATCATGAAAAGGTCTTCTTTCACTTTCTATTATGAGGGATAATTTTGCTGTTTATATTAGTTTGGGTTGGCAGCCATGGTCTTTTAGCTCTTGAAATACCCTGTTCCAAGCTCTTCTGGCTTTGAGTTTCCATTGAAAAGTCAGATGTAATTCTGATGGGCTTACTTCTGTATGTAATAAGCTGTTTTTCTATTAACAACTTTTAGTATTCTCTCTCTGTTTTCTATATTTAGTGTTTTGATTATTTTGTGGGGGGTGTCTCTTCTCTGGTCTTGTCTATTTGTTGTTCTGTGTACCTCTTGTACCTGGATCGGTCTCTTTTTTGTAAGGTTGGGAACATTTTCTAAAATAATGTTGAAGATACTGTATATGCCTTTCACCTTTATTTCTTCTCCTTTCTATTATATGATTATCATCTGAATATTTGATTTGTTAAAGGTGTTTCGAAGTTCCCTAATATTCTCTTGGTACATTTTTTTTTTTTTACTTTACGTTGTTTTTGGAGTCAGGCTGTGATTCTTCTGTCTTGTCCTTGAGTTCTGAAATGCCCATTTGGTCTATCTATTTTGTTGGTGAAGCTTTCATGGGAGCCATTTAAGAGGGTTAATTCCTTTCTGTTTTCTTTTATGTTTTTCTTCAGCATTTCCATCTGTTGCTTGAATTCCATTTTCATTTCTTGATTTGACCTTTTCATTGCCTCTTGGAGTTTATTGCCGTATTTCAATATGTCCTCATTGAGCTTGTTCATTGTCCTAGGTGCTCATTTATTTTTTGATTCTCCTGAAATTCCTTTAACCTTCTGTTAATCTATTTTTGATTGACTTCGATTTCATTAAGCTATCTACAGAGTACTGTGTCCTGATTCTCTTTGGTTTCCTTCACCAGTGAGTTGGTTTTGTTGATTATCTTCCATTTCCTTTATCCATCTTGTGAGTTCACTTCATCGCCTTTCTTCAAGTTCCTTGAGTCATCCTTTGATTCATAATTGAATTCTTTTTGCTGATTTTCTTTCATTTCCCTCAGCCGTTCCTGTTTGATTAATCTTCATACAGTTTTTTCCCAATCAACCTGTGGTTTGTTGATTGTCTCAGTAAGTTGTTTAAAAGGTTTGTTGAGATTTCATTTTGACCTTTTATGTCTTGGGTCTCCTCTAAGCTTTCATTGGAGGCTCCATTGTGGGACTAGTCTTGGGGGGAATCCCTCTGTTGGGTGTTGTTTGCTTTGCACTGTGGTCTGCTCATCTTGAGATAGTAGTCTCTCTTAGGGTGCAGCAGTAGCAGCTCTTGTATAGCCTGTGTTGGGTGGCCTGATCTAAATTCATCAAGGTGGGTGTGAATTGAAGACTGGACTGGGCGGGCTTGATCCTGAAGAGGGTCTACTTTGTGTGTGCCACTTCCTTGCAAATCTAGGTAGGACCTTGGGAGGCCTGGCTTGCCTGGTGACCAAGCTGGGTGCTGATATTCAGTATCTGTTCCCTTGTCTGGCTTTCCTCTCAGCCCATCATGAAAAAAAAATTGTCGGGGGTGGGGGGGAGGAGTCTTGCAAAGTGGCTGTGAAAAGTGGAATCCAAGTTTGTGGACCTTTTCCTGGCTTTTCTCCTCCCAGGTAGTAGTTCTGGAATGAGTCTAGCCCTGGCATGGAACCTCGGTACTCAAACCCGTCTCCCATTGGTGTGCAGGCCAGATTCCCCTCTGACCTTTCACTGGTTTGTTCTCTTCCAGGCAGCAAAATCATCAAGTTTTATAAGTTTAATATTTTTCAGTTTTAGTATAATCAGTGAAAAATTATATTCTAGAAGCTATCTTATAAAACTTTATAGTATGATATAAAATGTGGAAATGGAATGTCTTTTCTACCTGGGTCTAGGGACCACGGATCATGTTCTTTAAGGTGATAAGAATATTTCTCTCCAGAGGGAGAGAAGAAAGAACAACTTTATCATGGATTTTATTTTCTAATTCTCTTTAAAAGCATGCACCTTTTATCCTTTTTTCTTTTCTGATGAGTTCATCAGGCCATGTGGCAGTAGACCACCTTCCTTTCTTTTCTTTTATTCCACTCCTTTCCCTTCCCTCTTATCCTGATAATGTTTGATGTTTGAATAAAGTGTGATGCTGTTGTAAAAAAATTTAGAAATGACACTAGAAAAGGCTTATAAAAAGGTTATAATTAAGGTGGAAAATCTCTAACATAATTAGGATAAGATTTCAAATTCTTTCATGATAATTTTATCATTTTGTTCTACCATAATCAGTGAATATTCTATATGCTTGAGAAAATAGTGTCAGAAATATTTTTGTGAGGAAACATAATAGAAGTTAACTTCAAATTCTCTTGTGATACATGGCTGAAAATTAATCCTTGTGTTACCAACTTTAGATAGAGATGCTGACAAAAGAGGGAATTTGGGGTTGTTCAAGACCAACAAAGCAAGACATTCATTGTGGAAGGACAAGAACAAATATTTGAAGAGTTTGCAAGTACTTTCTCCCCTCTTGATAAATTTCAAATCTTTTATTTTAAAATGTTAGTCTCTCATGTAATTGAGAATCTCCTGTTGCTGTTTGCTTTCTAGTTATTTTTAAAGATATTTTTATTTATTTGCAAGAGTGAGAGTGTGTGTGTCTATGGGCACACCAAGGTTTCTTGATGCTTCCAATGAACTCCAGATGCATGTGCCACTTTGTGCATCTGTCTTTACATGGAGACTGGGGAATTAAACCCTGCCCAGCCTCCTCGCTTCTAGTTTCAATGCTATTTTGACATCTTTGTTTAAAAAAAAATCTCTTAAACAGGCTGGAGAGATGGCTCAGTGGTTAAAGGCACTTGCTTGGAAAGCCTGATGGCCTGAATTCATGTCCCCAGTACACACATAAATCCAGATGCACAAAGTGACAGGTGTCTGGAGTTCATTTCCAGTGGCACTAGGCCATGGCACACCCATTGTCATGCCTTCATATCTCTACCTTGCAAATGAATAAATAAAATATCTTTTTAAATCTCATGTACTTCTTAAGTATATGGATGGTAAGGGGCTGGGAGATGGCTCAGTGGTTAAAGCTCTTGCCTGGAAAGCCTAAGGACCCTGGTTTGATTCCCCAGTACCCACATAAAGCCAGATGCACAAGGTGGCACATGCATCTGGAGCATCTGGAGTTCCTTTGCATGGCTAGAGGCCCTGGCATGCCCATTGTCTGTCTGTCTGTCTCTCTCTCTCTCTCTCTCTCTCTCTCTCTCTCTCTCTCTCTCTCTCATAAATAAATAAAATATTTTTTAAAAAAGAAATATGGATTGTTTGTTTTTGACTGACCTTTAAATAGCTTAGTAGAAAAGGAAAATGAAAGTATTAATTTATTAGATAACAGCTTTTACAATAAAATTTAAAGACACAATAATTTCATTAATTTTTGTTAGTATAAAATTACATTAATGTAATTTGAATTACATTATTTTTAGTTTTTAGTTTTTAGTTAATTTGTTGAATCAAGAAAACTTAGAAACAAAAATTTTAAGAAATGAAAAATGTTAATAAAATATATGAAATTATTAAGTCTTCATAATAGTGATCATTAAGAAAGTAACTTATTTTAACTGTTACCTCCAGCTTTCCAAATTGAATAAAGGTGGAGATATAAAAAAAAGCCAAGAATTGAGTAAATCACTTTATGAATCTGGAAGAAAAATTAAGGAAATGCCAATGCTGTGATATGGGTTAATCATAATTTTTAATGTTCCATATTGAGTAAGCTCCAGGCCAAAAGTTGGAGGTTGAAGTTTGTCGTAGTTTAAGTCTGTTGTCCCACATAAACTTATGTGTTCTGAATGCTTGGATCCCAGCTGATGGTTATTTGGGAATTGGAACCTTGTTGGAGGTGTGCTGTTAGGGGCAGACTTATGGGTGTTCTACCCAGCTTTCCTTTGCCAATGTTTGACTCGCTCTCCTGCTGCTGATGTCCACCTGATGTTTGACCAGGAGATGATGTCCAGCCTCTGCTCATGCCATGTTTTCCCCTGCATCATGGAGCTTCCAAAACAAACTGTTCTACAAGCTACTTTTGGTCAGGTGCTTTCTGCCAGCAACATGAAGCTGACTACAACAAAAGTTGGAGAAGGGAATGTTCATTATTATTATGGATGAACTCAATAAGAAGGTGTCTTTTAGTGAATTATATTGTAAACACTATTTTGTTATCATAACATGTTGCAACATTATTTTACTTCCTATTTTAAAAACACATACCTAAAAATGAAAATATATAAAATATAAGTTGGTTAAGGAATTGTTAACATTTCTTATACTTAGAGTGCAACTCTTTTGAATTGCTTTTTGGCTTAGTTACTGATTGATGTTCACGTTTTCCTCAGGGAGTCTTTCTCTACATTATTTCAAGACCCACATAGGTGCAGAGTTCTTTAAGTCACATTTACAATTACTGCTTTTCCTTGATTTGCTATGAGGTTACCTCCCTGTAAACCCCTATAAATTGAAAGTATTGAATGTCTCAAATGCATTTAGTACAGCTACCATCATACCTTACAGCTGCCCTTTTTAGGGGACACAGCCCTGAATCTATAGAAGACTTCCTATATTCCTAGATTTTTTTTTAATACAAAAGTAGGCAAACTGTTTCTATAAGCAGAGCCTGAACTAACATTTGGGATACTCAGCCCAGGAATGGGCTTGCTGTCTCTAGCAGCAGCTTGAGGAAAACAGAAGCTGGAAGAGAAGTTTAGTTTAAGCCATTAATAAACCCACTGCATCTGCTGTCACTGCTGCTCCTATCTTATTGTAGCTGTGGCTTCTGCATACAGGTACTCATTGGCATTTTTATTGAACAGCCAAAAACTAGCAATACAGAAACACATATTACATTGTATGTGCAAAGAGTAAAGAACATTGGATAATCCTTAAACATTTTAGAAAGGAAGGGACTTAGTGGTATGACCTGATGGACTGTACTGATCCAGAATGCGCACACCCCACAAGAGCAGTCATGTCACATTAAACCCACCTATTGTCTTCACCTTGGTTACTGATCTTGTTGTCTTCAACGCTGTGGTCAGCACTTCTTACCCATCTATGTATGCTTGCTCCAAGTAGAGAATCCAGTCAGATCACTGTGGAAATTGGGCAGAGAGCATAGCTTAAGATCAGTGAGCATCTCCAAACATTGCTTGTCAATATTGCTCACCTGTGCTGTTCAGATCAAAGGTACACCAAGGCAGAGGAAACCTATTCACATTGCTTTAAGCAGGCGGATTAAAGCAGTAGTTCTAAGATTAACTTTAGGGTAAGTTACAGGTAAGGAATTTAGCATTTCACAGTAATAATCTCAGAAAAGTTATTTGTAGAGTCCATAAAAAACAGCCCTATAGTTCTTTCCCATAGTTCATTTCCTTATTTCATTTTTATAGTTCACCCCACATATTAACATCTTACACTGTAGACTATCACTTGTTTACTCCTGTGGTTCTGTGGCTGACTGGAAGCTGCAGTTGGCTGCCACTGTGCAGCATCTTAAGGGACCTATCTTAGCACATATCACCACCCTGGGAAAAGATCCAAACTGAAAGCACACTTTCTGCCGCACAGCTTCTTAAACTGTGTGTCATGTAATTGAAAAGGAGGTGCCAAAACTTAACAGCAGTGAAAGGCTTCTGAAGTGTAGTGACCAAAACTTAATTCTCTAAGAAACACTCAGTGAATCCAAGGTGTTTCTGGCAGTGCCTGTGTGTGTTGCACTGAACAATTTCACACAACATGCACACTTAGCAGTCATGCCAACCAACACTGTGTGAAACAGCTTAGTTTCAAGATTATTGTGTTGTAAATTACTTTAACTTTTCTGTTCTTACAAAAACATAATAATCAAGGAAAACAGAGACTTTAGGTATTCTTCTACCATCATTCCTCAGCATATATGTGTCAAATTAGTTTTTAACATTGTATTATTAGAATGTTTGATTTTTTAAGAACTACTGTTTTAGTTGCTTATGAGTTTCAGTTTTTAAAAATTATTAAATGAACTTTGATTCAGAATTAAGACAGAACTTCCCATTTATGAGCTGACCCTAAATAGCCTTCTGCCATTTTTTACTATGTATTTTTAAAAATATATTTTATTATTTATTTGCATGCAAAGAAAGAAGAAAAGAAACAAAGAAAGGGTACACCTGGACCTCTTGCCATTGCAAATGAACACGAGATCCACATGCCACTTTGTGAATCTGGCTTTATGTGGATACTGGGGAATCGAGCCCAGGCTGTCAGGCTTTGCAAAAAAGTGCTTTTAACCACTGAGCCATCTCTCCAGCCACTTTACTGTGTATTTATGTGAAGCAATACTCTCAACATTGATGGTTATAAATTCAAAATATTGATCAACTCTACTCTGAAAAACTTTCAAGATGTCTGTGTTCTACAGTATCAAATATTCATCCAAGATTAAATTTGTATGTAAAAATAAAGCACAGCTATCTTATTAGTAATTTAGGAATTTGCCTTTATCTTTAATAAATGGTAAAATTATATGTATACCAAAGAATTGTTTTTTTTTATTATCCATAATGAGTTACAACATTTAGTGGGCAAACAATGAGTTGTTATCCCCAATTCCCCACTGCCCTCCCCTCCCCCCTCAACTGGATCACCTCCTCCATGGGTCGTCTGGATCAGTCCTTGTGACAGGGGACCATGGATAGACTAGTAATCAGCCAGGTTCTCCTGTCCGTACCTCTGGATAGTCTCCCCCACCACGGCTCTCACAATCTTTCCGCCCCCTCTTCCGCATAGTTCCCTGAGTTGTGGTGGATGAGTAATAAGTTTGCTTTAAGGTTGTGCACTTAGGGGTCTTGTATACCAAAGAATTGTTTTGAAATAATTTTTTTAAATTTTTATTGACTCCTTTCATAATTATAGATAACAAATGATGATAATTCCCTCCCCACTCATACTTTCCCCCTCTCAAATGCACCCTCCATCATATCCCCTCCTCCTCTAAATTGGTCTCTCATTTATTTTGATGTTATCATCTTTTCCCCCTTTTATGAAGGTCTTGTGTAGCACTGTGAAGTCATGAATATCAAGGACATTTGGTGTCTGGAATATTTCATTGTAAGTAGTACTACCCTTCCTTTGGCTCTTACCATCTTCCTGCTACTGCGTCCACAATGGTCCCTGAGCCTTGTAAGGTGTGATAGAGATGTCTCAGTGCTAAACACTCCTCTGTCACTTCTCAGCACTATGGTGACTTTTGAGTCATCCCAGTGGTCACTGCCATTTGAAAAGAGAAGTTTCTCTAATCCAAAGTGAGAGTACCATTAATATATGGGTATATACATGTTTTAAAAAGTGCTTAGAAGGCAGTTTGGAAGGCATAGTATATGCATTTAGCCAGATAACAGCAAGCATTACTCCCCTAAGGTTCATGACCCCCCCCCACACACACACACACATAGGATTTTGACTAAGTCTTCAGTACTAGGCATGTATTCCCTCCTTTGGATTGGGCCTGCAGTGGAATTAGTGTGCATTTGGTTTCTCCCATAACAGACATGCCTGATTGTGGTGAATGATTTTTTTTTGATGTATTCTTGTATTCTGTTTTCCAGTATTTTTGTTGAGAATTTTTGCATCTATGTTCATGAGGAAGATTGGTCTGTAAATTTCCTTTTTTGTTCTTTGTCTGGTTTTGGTATGTGTTTAAATGGTTTATCTCATCTTCATTTAATTTTTCTAGGTGTTTTCATTATCATTTGGTTCTATGAATTTTCTTATTTCCTTCTTGATTTCTTCAATGACCCATTCATAATTCAGTAGTGTACTGTTTAGTTTCTATAATTTTGTGTATGTTCTATAGTTTTTCTTGCTGTTGATTACTGGTTTAATCCCACTGTGATCAGATAGAATACAGGGAATTATTTTGATTTTCCTGAATTTGTTAAGATTTGCTTTATATCCTAACATATGTTCTATTTTAGAGAATGTTCCGTGTGCTGCTGAAAAGAATGTGTATTCTGTGGTATTTGGATGAAGTGTTCTGTAGATTTCTTTTAGTTCCATTTGTTCTATAGTGTCATTTAGTCCAGATGCTTCTCTGTTTATTCATTTATTTTTTGCCTGGATGACCTGTGAGTGAGTTGGTGAAAGTGGGGTGTTGAAGTCTCCCACCATACTTGTGCGTGGTGTTATCTGTGACCTTAATTCTAGTAGTGTGTGTTTAATGAAATTGGGAGCACTTGTATTTGGTGCATATATGTTTAGAATTGTAATGTCCTGTTGTTGAATTGTTCCTTTAATCAATATGTAATGACTTTCCTTATCTTTCCTAACTAATATTGGTTTGCCGTCTATCCTGTCTGATATTAGGATAGCAACACCTGCTTGTTTCCTAGGCCCATTTGCTTGAAATACCATTTTCTATCCATCCTTTTACCCTAAGGAAGTATCTGTCTTTCATGGAGAAGTGTGTTTCTTGGAGGCAACAAAAAGAAGGATTCTGCCTTTTAATATTTTTATTTATTTATTTGTAAGAAGAGACAGACAGACAGACAGACAGACAGACAGACAGACAGACAGAGAGAATGGACGTGCCAGGGCCTCCAGCTGCTTCAAATGAACTCCACATACACCAGTTTATGCATTTTGCACTACATGGACACTGGAGAATCAAACCCAGGTTGTTAGGCTTTGCAGGCAAGTGCCTTAATTGCAGCCATCTCTACAACCTGATCCTGCCTTTTAATCTAGTCTATATCTTTGTCTGTGTCTTTTGGTCAGGGCTTTGAGGCCAGTGATGTTAAGAGTGATTATTGAAAAGTATATATTTATTCTTCCCATTTCTTGCTTTTTTAGTTTTTACTTTACTCTCTTGTTTTACCTATTATTTGAATATGGCTTCTCTTTTCTCATGTTCTTTTTCTTCAGTCTCAAAGATCCCTTCAAGTATTTTCTGGAGAGCTGGCTTTGTAGCCATATATTCTTTTAGTCAGTTTTTTGTTGTGGAAAGTCCATATTTCTCCTTCAATTGTGATGGATAGCTTTGCCCGATACAGTAATCTTGGTTGACAGTTGTTATCCTTCAGAACTTGGACTACATCATTCCAAGCCCTTCTGGCTTTTTAGGTTTGTGTTGAGTAATCTGCTGTGATCCTGTGGGCTAGCTTGATGCTTCTCTCTTACTGCTTTCAATATATTTTCTTTGGTCTGTATGTTCAGTAGTTTAATTAGATAATATGGCGTGGAGAGGCTCTTTCCTGGTTTTGTCTATTTGGTGTTCTAAATGCTTCCTGTGTCTACATTGACACCATTTTCCCTATTTGGGGGAAATTGTCTTCTATGATTTTGTTGAAAATGTCGACTATGCCCTTTCTCATATATATATGCTGATATGAGAGAAATATATGACATTTGTCTTTCTAAGTTTCCCTTATTTTACTTAACAGGGTGGTCTCCAATTATATCCATTTTGCTGCAAATGACATTTCATTTTTTTATAGCTGAATAAAACTCCCTGTGTCTATGTACTACATTTTCTTTATTCATTCATCTATTGATAGGCTTTTAGACTGGTTCCATAGATACCTTCAAGGTTGTAATCTTGGGATGGAATGTTCTATAAATGTCTGTTACGTCTAGTTGATCTATGGTGTTGTTAAGATCTTTTGTTTTCCTGATGATCTTCTGTTTGAATGATATGTGTAGAGATGATTGTGGTGTATTAAAGTCTCCTACTATGATGGATTTTGGTTTTATTTTTGTTTCGTTTTTTAGTAAGTTTTGCTTTATGAAATGTGGTGCACCTGTATTTGGTGCATGCATATTTATGATAGTGATACCCTCTTGTTGGATTGTTCCCTTGATGAAAAAGAAGTGTCCTTCATTGTCCTTTTAAATTATTTTTGGCTTAAGGTCTGTTTTGTCAGATATTAATGTAGCCACACCCACTTGTTTTCTATTGCCATTTGATGAAAGGTCATTTTCCATCCTTTGAGGAGGTTTCTGTCTTTAGAGGTGAGGTGTGCTTCTTGAAGGCAGCAGATGGAAGGTCCATTTTTCTGGTCCACACTGTTAACCTGTGTCTTTTTATGGGAGAGTTAAGTCCATTAATATTCAAAGTTATAACTGTGAGGTTTGCTTCAAGCCCTGCCATGATGGAAGGTTTATGGAGTTGATGCCTAGTGTGTTATTATGAGCACACTAGGATTTGCTTATTGCTCTTTTGAAGTTACTCTGATTTTCCTCAATTAAGTCTGATAGTGAAGATTGTGTTGTTGAGTTCCACTTCATTTATGTGTTTTGACTGTTTCCAGCTCAGTCAATATCTTGGCCAGAGTTTCATTGCAATTATGTCCTGAGGTTATTTCACTTTCATTTTGGGATTGTAATTCTGTTGTCTCCCCTATGATTTCAGTGGCAACTTCCACTGTGGGACTAGGGGGGCTTAGTGGGGAGCTCTCAGCTTGATATGTTGTGGGTTTTTTTTGTTTGTTTGTTTTGCATTAGAATCTTCCATTTCTTGATGAAGGTCTAATTTTTTTAATGAAGGAGCCAGTATAGGCCCTTTTAGGTTCTTCAGTGAGTGTTCTGTTTTGGGTTCCAGTTGGGTTGGGATAGCATTGTAACCAAAGGGGTGTAAATTGCAGAGGTTACAGGTGTGCCAGCAGTTCTGTGCTCGGGGCTGGTATGTAAGATGCTTTGGAGGTCAGAGATCTTCTCTGAGTGTAGTCACCTGTTTCTTGCCACTAGGGATCAGAGGGTTCCAGAGCAATACCACTTGCTCTTTCCCTGCTGTATCCCAGCTGGGTGAATTGTAGAGATCACCCTGATACCCTCCTGGCAGGCACCTGCCAGAAAACTTTTGCTCCCTTGTTGGGGTAGGAATGGGCACCCTGGTTGCCAGAAGGTGGGGGTGGTATGTGGAGGCGGTTTGTCAGGATATAAAAGTCATAATTCTTTAGAGATCTGTTTTTGGTTTGAGGTGGGTTGGCATGGGATAGCGCAGGTGCGGCTGTTGTGGAGGTTACAAAATATGTTTACTACTCTGAGTGGTGGCTGATACTTGAGATGTGTTTGCTTTGGGGCAGTACAGAGTGGGTACACAGGCTCCAAGCACTTCACACCCCTCTACAATCTGGGGTACAGTCCCCTAATACACTGGTGCCCCAAAGCACAGGACCCAGAGTCAAGGTGGCCTTCACTGTCATGTGTGCACCCTGGGCCCCTCATCAGTACAGGTTTCCCAGGCCTCACATACACTGGTATTCTCAGAGCGCAAACTCCAAACACACCCCACTCTTCACTGGCCTGGAGCACATAGGCCCAAGTACACTGGTGCTCCTAATGCTCAGGCCCCATGATCACAGGTTCCTTCCCCAGACTGGGGTACACAGGTGCCACTCATGCTGGGTCTCCTAGAGCTTGGGTCCCAAACACGCTAAGCTTCTCACCTTCTTCTGGGCGCACTGACCTCAAACCCACCTTGCCCCTCACCTACTCACTGTGCACAAGCCCCAAGCACACTGATAGCACTGGGCTCAAACTAACCAAGCACCTCTCCCACCTGGAGCACCCTATCCCCAACCACACTCCACTCTTCAGCAGTCTGGAGCACACAGGGCCAGCAAGTACACTGGTGCCTGAATGCTCAGGCCCCAAACCTACCACACAGGTCCCCTCTCCAGACGAGGCTGCACAGTGTCACTCACCTGGTGCTCCTAGAGCTCCGGTCCCAAGCATGTCAAGCTCTTCACCAGCCAGGAGTGCACAGGCCCCAAACCTACCTTGCCCCTCACCAACCCTGGGTGCATCTGCCCCAAACACACTGACAGCAAGCACTAGGCCTAAAATCTCCATGCACTTCACCTGCCTGCAATGCCCCATCCCCAAACACGCTGACACCCCTAATGTGCCACCCCCCTGACATGCTGCACCCCCCACCCGCCTTTTTTTTTTTTTTTTTGACTATGTGAAGTGAAGCCGGTGTGAGTGAGGACTCTGCTCTCTGTGTTTGTTGTCCTGGCTCTTCCCCACCACCTTCTGGAGCTGGAGCTGCAGCTGGGACTGTTTCTCTTCCAAAGCCCTGGCTGGAGGCGACTTCCTGCAGCTGGAGTCAATTTTTCCCACAGTGGCAGTGGCTTCATCTGGATGCTGATTTCCACAGAAGCCGAAGACTGGAGGCTAGAGGCCAGTTTCCACAGAAGTCAATGCCTGGGGGTGCGGCTCAAGTTGGAGGCGCTTCTGGCTGGTTGTGTGTTTGCTCTGGGACTTTACTTTTCTTCTGGGGTTGAAGGTTTTTTGCACCCCTTCACTTTTCAGAAGAAGGGTGTATTTCACTGTTTTTCTGCTCCCTCCTCCCCCCTGCTTCCGTGTGATTATTGTGCCAACATTTTACTGGAACCTTCCTGTTATTCTTGATTTTGTAGCTGAGTTGGTTTGATGGTAAATGTATCCCATAGCCTCAAGTATTCTGGATTAAATTTCCTGCTTAGTTTTCAGCAGGCTGATCCCTGCTGGAAGAGGTGTGTCACTGGGGGCAGATCTAAGATCAACCCTAAGGTGAGTGTTCAAAAGAAGCTCATGCTTGCTAGTGCTGGCTGTTGTTTCTACTGTGGATTTATGATGAATGAGGCAGCTTTTTTGTCCATAATGAAACTTTCCTTGGAATCTGTAAGCCTGAAATAAATCCTCTCCTCCCTTAAGCTGCTTCTGGTTTGGTGTTTATCCCAGCAATGAGAAGGTAACTGCAATAGTGGTACCTGCTATTTTTCTGTTATTCTCTTTCATTAACTGCTATTTGAACATATTTTATTCTTTCCTGTAATCTGTGTGTGTGTGTGTGTGTGTGTGTGTGTGTGTGTGTGTGTGTGTGTGTGTGTTTTCTCTTCAGTCTGAAGGATTGCTTCAAGTATTTTCTGGAGTAATGGCTTAGTAGTCATGTATCCCTTTAGCCTCTTTACTATGGAAAGTTCTTTTTTCTCCTTTAATTATAATGGGTATAGTAGTATGGTTTGGTAGTTAGTTTTCTTTAGAATATCGAATATGTCATTCCAAACTCTTTTGTTTTTTTTTTAAACTGGGAAGAGAAATTCTTTAAATTTCATATTTCAAATTTAGATCATATACATTAAGTGCTATGCAAAGTCCTTTATAACTAAATATCTAAGCCCCCTCTTTTTGGAACACCCCTTCACTTTTGGGAGTCTTTCTGTATTTCCTTATTAATCTACTTTTCTATTCTGGTTTTTTAAAATATTTTATTTTTTCATTTTCAAGCAGAGAGAGAGAGAGAGAGAGAGAGAGAGAGAGAGAGAGAATATGAACGAACCAGGGCCACCACCTTGTGGTTCTGGCTTATGTGGGTCTTGGGGAATTGCACTGGAGGCAAGTGCCTTAACTGCTGAGCCATCTCTCCAGCCCTCTATTCTGGTTTTTAAAATTTGTGTTGAATATTCTTCTGTTATCCTGATGGGCTTACCTATCTATATTGGTGACTAGGTTCTTCTCTCTTACTGCTTTTAATATAATTTCTTTGGTCTGTGTGTTTGTTTAATTATAATATGGTGACTAGAGGTTCTTTTCTGTTCTTGTCTGTTTGGTGTTCTGAATGTCTCCTCTATCTGTATTGGCATCCTTTACCTATTTGAGGGAAATTTTCTATAATTTTGTTGAAAATATTTTTATGTCTTTACATTAATTCTTCTTATTATCCCCTGAATTTTTAAGTTTCATCTTGTTATAGTGTCCCAAATGTCTTGAAATTCCCCCTCATACCTTCTTATTTGTCTTTCTCTTTGTTGGAATGTTCTTGATTTGCCACCTTTTCTTCTAGTTCAGAAATTCTGTTCTGTCCTTGATCCATTCTTTTGATGAAATTTTCTACATAATATTTAATTTGACTTACTGTGTTTTTCATTTCTAGTATTTATGATTGGTATTTCTTCAGTATTTCTATATCCTTACTCATACCTCATATTGTCTGCCTTATTTCATAATTTAATCAGTTTAAATTTCCTGTGTTCTTCATGAGTTTGTTTCCTTCTTTGATTCCTTTGATTTCTTTGAACATACTTATAATAATTCATATGAATTCTCTGACATTTCATCTAATTCAGTCTCACTGGAGGTAATTTCTATTGGATTTATATTTTGGAGAAATTATGTTGTCTTGATTTTGTGTGTGTGTGTGTTTCTTGTATTATTGAATTTCAATGCTTGGGTTTCCTAGTTATCTGCTGTATTCTTAGGTATGTAAATCAGAAGTTACATCTTCAGGGTTGGAGCACAAGGTGCCAGATTTCTGTATTGCTTCCAGAGTAATAGAAGGAGTGACCCAAGCTGTTAAATATGCCTGCTATGCAAATGTTGTAGTATCACATTAACAATGTTGCTTTTGATTTCATCATTTGCTGGTGGGTAAAAAAAAAATAAGCCTGGTAGAAGTATACTAGGGTTTTGGTTACTTAGAACTGGTTTGGTTACAGTGTAGGGTGAATCAGTGTGAGGACAAAGATGAAGGTGATACATGTGTCTGGGAGAGGAAAGTTGGGGTACTGTTAGCTTCTAAGATGTTAGAGGTTGTTAGGGCAATTGAAGGTATTGAAGGTTGTAGTAGAGAATAAAGTAGAGGGTGTAAAGGGGAGATCTTGGAAGGAGAGGGAGAGTAAACAAATGTGGGTGGCAAGAGTAGTTGAAAGATTCTAATAGGCTGGGTGGAGAAAAGTACACAACAAGCCTAAAATCAAACAGCTATGTATAAACACAAATAGAACTCACATGTTATATTTATGTACAAGCAGAGATTAAAATAAAAAGGTAAGCCCAGTATTGTTGTGCACGCCCTTAATCCGGCATTCAGAGGAAAGAGGTAGGAGGATCACTGTGAGTTCCAGGCTAGTCTGAGACTACACAGTGAGTTTCAGGTCAGCCTTTGTTAGAGTGACACCCTACCTCAAAACACACACACACACACACACACACAGAGAGGGAGGAGGGAGGGAGGGAGGGAGGGAGAGGAAAAGGGGGAAGAGAAATAAGAGAAGGAGGAAGAAAGAAGACAAGGAGGAGAAAAAAAATCTAAAATATTGCCTGGGCATGGTGATTCAGGCCCTTAATTCTGACAGGAGACTGAGATTCTCGGGCTGCAGTGGTTTCCAGGTCAGGCTGGGAGAGAGTGAGCCTTACAAGGAAGAAAGGAAAGAGAGTGAGGAGGAGGCAGAGGAAGGAAGTAAGAAAAGGAAATCAAAAAGGAAAGGAGAAAGGAAGAAGGAAGACAAGCACTATAAATTAAGAAACATCCAGTAACAACAACAACAACAACAAAACCATAAAACACAACTGGGGAATCAAACCCTGGCCATCAGGTGTTGAAAGCAAGAGCCTTTAACCGCTGAGCCATGTCTCCAACCCTAACACATCAGTATTTTTGTCCTAGTGGACCAGGTTTCAGCTTCATTCTCTCCCTAGGATTCTTCTCTTTAGCCATCTGTCCTAATATGAAAAGTGCAAGCCCGTATTCCAGCTTTGGGGTAGGTATTGCCCTATCCCAGTGTAACAGCCCAGTTACCTAGTGTGACTTTCTCACCTATGTGGAGTGTGAAGCTGGTTCCCTCTTTGGGGACTGAGGGCTCAGCTCAGCTGGTTGGGGTTGGTAGATCTGCTGTTCAAATTTGCTGTGTGAGGGAGAGGTGGCTCCAATCCCTTGGTCTGAAATCTCCAGTGGTTTCTGGGGTTGACATATTTGGTAGTATAGAAAGCTGTCAGGTTATTCTGGAGCTGGTTAGCTGGACCCCAGTGTCTCCTTGAGGTTTTTGGACTTTGCAAGGCCGGTGTGAGTGGGACAGAGAACCCTTTCCCAGTGGTTTTTCTGTTTTGCTCTTGAGGGCTCAGGCAGGGCCCAGCAGGTAGCTTCCCAGCTGTCACCAGGCTCCTGATCCTGGTTGATTGTGTGGCTGCTGGAAGCTTCAGCTCCCTCTTGCTGCTCTGCAGAGGTCTCCCTGTGTTAATAATTCCTTACACACCTTCACTTTTTGATAGAAGAGTGTATTCTGTGTAATCTTGCCTCTTTTTTCCCCCCAGGTTTCTTTCTCTATTTTTTTTTTATAACTTCAAACTGAAACTCTATACCTTTTAAATAGTAACTCCCCACTCATTCTCCCAGCTCCTGGTAACCTCTAGTCTGTATTTTTTCTCACTATGAATTGGCTTGTTTTAAATATTTCATATAAGCAGAATCATACAGTATTCCTACCTAGCTTACATCACTTAGTATAATGTTTTCAAGGTTCATCCCTATTATCAATACTTCAATATTTTTAAGGCCAAATAATATTGATTTTTTGCACTATTTTTTGATTCTCCATTTGTATTGAACATTTAGGTTGTTTTTATCTTTGGCTATTGTGAACAACATAACTGTGGACATTGATGTACAGGTATCTACTTGAGTCTTTGCTTTCAATTCTTTGGTTATGTATCTAAAGAAGAACTAGTAGACATATGGCGATTATTTAATAGTTTATGTTCCAAGCAAGGCTATTACAGGGTTTCTCATAGCAGTTGCATCATTTTACAGCCCCAGTAATAATGTCCACCACTGTATTCTGTCCCTCCACTTGCTTTTCTTAAATGTCTTCCTGCTTGCTCGCAAAACTTTGCAGCCCAATTTATTTCCCCAGTATCCTTGTAAAGCCAGATGCAAAAAGTGGTTGGCACATGTGTCCAGAGTTTGTTTGCCATGGCAAGAGGCCCTGGTATACCAATACTCTTGCTCTCTCATAAATGAATAAATAAATAAAGTTTTAAAAAAATTATATTTATAATGCTTTTACCAAGTGAGCTAAATACCAGTCAATTTTAGGAAAATTTGAATAGCAAAATCTTTCTGTAAAAAGTGAAAACTGTTTTTGTTAAATCTGATACTTAAATATATCAGGAAAACTTTATGCCTTTGGGTACTATTATAGAAAACGTCCAGAAAATACAAATCTATGTACATAGGCATAAGGAAATTATTTATTGAGAACTTTAATATATGAACACATTGCAAATTGGTCATATACCATTGGTTGATATTCTTATGTCCCTCTCCCCTTCTCCATTCCACTGAGGACACTCCTTAGTGGGGTTATCAGTAGTCAATGTGAGGTCATGAATGCACTAGTCCGTTTCTGTGGGAGGGACAATGCCTCAGAGTATACCTTCCTACATTCTTTCCAGTGTTCTGTGAGTCTTGGAGGGAGTGTTAAACTCCTTTATTGTTGAGCTCTCAGCAGCCCCTGATTTTCTGCTTTGATGAGTTTTGAGTCTCCTCAGTGTCTGTCGACATCTCCCTGGAGGAGGTTCCCGGGCTAGCAATGAGAGCAGCACGCATGTAATGTTTACTGGGCCCAGACAAGTATAGTGTGATAGAGATGATTTGTCTTGTGCTAGGCAGCTCTCTTTCCTTGCTTGTCATTCTAATGGGTCTTGGGTCTCCCCATCTGTAAAAAGCAGATTCTGTAGCCAAGAGTAAGAGCAGCATGGATAAAAAGATAAACAGACATTTAGAAGACTTTGTGATTGGCACAACCTCTCCTTTAAGCCAAAAAACTGGAAGATTCCCTCTTTTAAGCCAAAGGCTTCTGATTTGGTTCTCAATACCAGGGACGAATTCTGTCCTACTGAGCAGCCCTCATAGCTAATCGAAGAGCAGTTGATTGTAATTCCATAACCTGTGTGCCACTATGGCACTGGTTCTGGCTGGTTGCTCTTATAGCTTGTAGTATCCACTGCTTGTTTATGCTGTTGGAGACTGTTCTTTCCCATCAACTTGCATAGCACTTTCCAGTACTATGGCAGCTAGCCAACAGGGAGCCATCCATCTCAATTCCAGCCTAATTTCTCAATGTCCTGCGAGTGAAGCTTGTGGTGTCTTTAGCAATAGGGTCTTACATTTAGTTAGGGTAGCCCAGTTGTGGCACTGGGATTTACCAGCAAGATCCTATGGTTTTAGGGTAAAGCTTCTCCACCCCCAAACTACCCATCACTTTCTGTCTCTGTTTTTAAAGAGAGTTATGTCTTTTAATTAGCTAAGAAAGGGGTTTCTATGGTATTGATTCTTGGCATCGTTAGTTTGGGGATCTCTGCCCCCCTCCCTTACTTCTGCCCCCAACCCAGACGCTTTCACTACCATATTCTGTTCCTCAATTTGCTTGTCTTAGATTTCTTCCTGCTTCTCTCTCTAAGCCTCATTCTAGCTTCCTAACTAGTACTACAGATGCTTAGTACAACTTATGAGCAAATAAAACTATTTCATGTTAGGATTTACATATGAAAGGGAACATGTGACATTTGGTTTTCTGAACCTGGGAAACCTCACCTAGTATGATTTCCCCCCCCCCCAGGTTCGTCTATTTTCCTGCAAATTTCATTATTTCAATTTTACTTATTACTGAATAGAATTCCATTATGTATATATACTACTTCATTATCCATTCATCTGTTGATGGGAATCTGATTCTATTTCCTAGCTACTTGTGACTAGAGTAGCAGCAAACATGGCTGAGCAGATATCTGTATAGTACAGAGGGAGTCTTTAAGGTATGCCCAGGAGTGGTATAGCTGAATCAAATGGTAGATCTATTTAGCTTTTTTGAGGAATATCTGCTGATTTTCATAGTGGCTGTACAAGCTTGCACTCTCACCAGTAGTGGATGAGGATTCCTCTTTCCCTTCACCCTTGCCACCATTTGTTGACATTTTATTTCTTGATGATTGCTATTCTGATAGGAGTGAGATGGAATCTCAAAGTTGTGTTAATTTGCAGTTCCCTGGCTAAAGATGTTGAATAGCTTTATTAGATGTTTATTGGCCATTTGTATTTCTTCCTTTGAAAACTGTTCAATTCCCTACCCCCATTACTTGAGTGTGTTGAGATTTTTTTTAATTGCTTAATGATTTGAGTTCTTTGTAGATTCTCATTACTAAATCTTTGTCAGATATATAACTGGCACAGATTTTCTTTTATCCTGTAGGTTGTCTATTGACTCTGTTGATGGTTCTCTTGTCTGTACATACCTTTTTGTTTCATGAGATCTCAATGGTCAAGTGTTTGCCTAATTCTCTGAGCTACTGGGGGTCTTATTCACAAAGTCTTTCCCTGTGCCTACATTTTGGAGTGCCCTCCCTTATATTGAGGTCCTTGATCCACTTGGAGTTGATTTTTGTAGGGTGAGCAAAGAGGTTCTAGATTCATTCTTTTTTTTTTCCAAGAATTTTTTTTTTAGATTCATTCTTCCACATACAGTTATCCAGTGTCTCCAGCACCATTTGTTGAAAATGCTCTCTTTTTCCTGTGTGTGTGTGTGTGTGTGTGTGTGTGTGTTGCCTCTTTGTCAAAGATCAGGGGGCTGTAGTTACTAGACCTTATACTTGGATCTTCTATTCTGTGTCATAGATCTATATAAGCATAAGGAAATTTGAGGGTTGATAAAAATACTCTAAAGGGATTATGATAATTCTGTGCTATCTTTAACTATATTAACAATCACTATAAACAGATGTCTTGTTTATAAATTATAGTTCAATAAAGGTCTAATTATAGAAATATAGTCAGCCATGGTAGCTCGCATCTATAATTCCAGCACTCAGGAGGCTGAGGTAGGAGAATCACCCATGAGTTAAAGGCCAGCCTAGGCTACAGAGTGAGTTCCAGTTCAACCTGAGCTAGAGTGAGACTGTACCTCAAAACCCAACAAGTGTGCATGTGCGTAAACATGCATGCACCAGAAAGGAGGCAGAGGTAGGAGGATTGTTGTGAGTTCTAGGCCAGCCTGGAACTGCAGTGCAAGTTCCAGGTCAGCCTGGGCTAAGAGTGAGGCCCTACCTCAAAAACAATCATTTTGATTAATATTTTAATACTTATGTGGAGAAATTTTGTTTAAGCATTAAAATCCCCTTACAGTTTTCATCTCAGTTCCCAGTTTATTATTTTTATGTCAAAATAATGTATGAATTATACAACAAATATTCTCTTTATTTTTCCTTTTTTCGGGCCAGGGTCTCTTCCTACCTCAGGCTGGAGCTTACTCTACAGTCCCAGTTATTTTAGAGCTCATGGCAGTCCTCCTGCTTCAGCCTCCAGAGTACTGAGATTAATGGTGTGAGGAGCCACTCCTGGTTTCAATAAACATTCTCAATTAGCTTTATCTTTTAAAATTACTATTGAATTTTTTGTTGTTGTTTGGGATTTTTTCCTTTTTAAATTTTTTTTAAAAATACGGAACGCTTCACGAATTTGCGTGTCATCCTTGCCCAGGGACCATGCTATTCTTCTCTGTATCGGTCCAGTTTTAGCATATATGCTGCTAAAGTGAGCATTGTTGGGTTTTTTGTTTTGTTTTGTTTGTTGTTTTTATTCGTCTGTTTTGTTTTTGAGGTAGGGTCTCACCCTAGCCCAGGCTGAGCTGAAACTCACTTTGTAATCCCAGGCGGACTTCAAACTCACAGCAATCCTCCTAGCTCTGCCTCTTAGAGGGCTGGGATTAAAGGCATGTACCACAACATCCAGCCTATTTTGTTTTATTTCTACTTTTTTTGGTTAAGTAGCTTCTTTTTTTAGGTTGTTAATTTAATATGGGAATCTATACCTATAATCAAAACTATAAAATTTTAATATCTTATTTTAAACAGATTTATCAGTAAAAATTAAAATGTAATTAAAGACCAAAATAAGGGCTGGATAGAAGGCTAATGGTAAAGGAACTTGCTTGCAAAGCCTGATAGCCTGGCTTTGATCCCCAGTGCTCATTAAAACTAGATACACCAAGTGGCTCATGCATATAAATTTCATTTGTTGGAACAGGAGGCCCTGGCAGGCCTACTACTCTCGCCCCCCTTGCTCTCTGCTTACAAATAAATAAGAATATTTTTTAAAAAGGATAAAAAGCTGGGCGTAGAGGCACATGCCTTTAATCCCAGCACTCCTGAGGCAGAGGTAGGAGGATGGATATGAGTTTGAGGCCAACCTGGGACTACAGAGTGAGTTCCAAGTAAGCCTAGGCTAGAGTGAGACCCTGCAGCCAAAAAACAAAACAAACAAAAGAATAAAATGAGCCAGGTGTGATAGCATAAACCTTTAATCGCGGCACTCGGAGACAGAGGTAGGAGGATCTCTGTGAGTTGGAGACCACCCTGAGACAACATAGTGAATTCCATGTCATCCTGGGCTACAGTGAGACCCTACCTGGAAAATCAAACAAAAAAGAACCTTTAACAATGTGAGGTGTTCTAACCATAATTACCAGACTTACTGAGCTAACGGTATCTTCATACATGTGTTTTATGCACAAATTTCATTAAATTTTTATGTTTCTATTTCAAGTTATGCTTTCATCTCATAGCAGTATCTCTTTTGTGGAGATATTTCATTGATTTTTTTTTTTTTTTTTTTTGTCCTGGGTTTCATAGTCGTAGTTTCTGAGATTTGTGGTAGTGGGGTGTTAGTTTTTAAATATTTTAAAAATATTTTTATTTATTTGTAAGCAGAGGGGGGAGAATGATAATGGGCACACCAGGGTCTCTAGCCATTGCAAACGAACTTCAGATGCATGTGCTATTTTGTGCATCTGGCTTTACATTAGTACTAAAAAATTGATTTTGGGTTGTTAGGCTTTGCAAGCAAGTGCCTTAACTACACTGAGCCATCTCTCCAGCCCTTTAAAAAAGTACTTCATTTATTTATTTGTTTGAGAAAGAGAGAATGAATATGGGTACACCAAGGCCTCTTGCCACTGCAAAAGAACTTCTGATGCATAAGCCATGTTGTGTATCTTGCTTTTTATATATAAGTACTGGGGATTTGAACCCAGGCCTACAGGCTTTGCAAACAACCATCTTGAACCACTGAGGGATCTTCCCCAGTCCAAATTTTTTTATGCTCTGATAACGTAATTCTGACAGCTTGTGTTCATTTAAGAAGGGAAAGACTTAACTTTTATACATTTGTTTTAATTTACTCAGCAGTAAGTCCTTATTCTGAATTTTCTTCATTCATAGGCTCTTGATGACATTTTGGGAAGCTATTGTTATAACTATACCCCTAGGGCACAATTTATCAAACTCTAGGTTATTTTTATTGATAGTACAAAATACTTATTTTAGCCACATCATGGTTACTGCTTAATGAATGTTATAGTGTAACATTCATTAATCATGGGTAATTCTTTGTGTTTTACTACTATCCTTGTCAGTGAAGTAATTCATGAAAACACAATCATAAGTAGATTTAATTCAAGGTCTTTTTTTGTTTGTTTTTGGTTTTTCGAGGTAGGGTCTTGCTCTAGTCCAGGCTGACCTGGAATTCACTATGTAGTCTCAGGGTGGCCTTGAACTCATGGCAATCTTCCTACCTCTGCCTCCCGAGTGCTGGGATTAAAGGCATGCGCCACCACGCCCAGCGTCAAGGTCTTTTTTTTAACATATTTTACAGATTTAAAAATGCCTAGCCAAAGCTTCAGATTTCAAGACAATGTGTAATGTTCCCTTTTAGAGAAACAAATATCGCTTTACTTTTTCCAAAAATTTACTTAAGACAACAAATGGCACAGGAGAAAGCAGAGACCTACTTCTGGAATTAAAGAGATGGCATAAATGATAAAGAATCCATGAATGTCCTTAATGTTCTTCCCTGATTTTCCATTCAGTTTTAGTCTTTTACCACTTGATGGCAGTGATGGAGCTAGAGCTACCGAGAAGGTTAGGGCAAGAACTCATTGTGAATAACAAAAGGGGAGGTACAAAGGAAGCTCCAACATTGTGATATGATTCACATTTCTAGGTGGTTTTACTTTATTACAAGTGACAGTAATAGAAGGAGAAGCCTCTAGATGGAGCTTCAGCACTTTCCAAGGGGGAGCACTGGCTCTCCTACATGTGTGCTGTGCATTATTCTTTCATGACATGTTCAGTCCAGAAAGGATCTTAAAAAATAATATTTAAGGATGAATTTGTCAGTTGTAACTAGCAAAATTAATTCACCAAGTCCACTGATAATCTGAAGATTTTACTAAGTTCATAAATTTCTATTTCATTGTCATTAATTTGTTGAATAAACTATATTCAAGCATTAGATGTTTCAATTCAGTATTAAAATGAGATTCATATATAACACTTTAGTAAAAGACATTTTATTACTAATAAATACTTATAATTGGTATTATCTCATAAATGATGAGTATTTTATGTCTTTATGGACACAACTATTATCTTTTCATAATTTAGTTCTTAAGACCATTTCACTTCTGGTAGACTACTGAATATATATATATATATATATATATATGATATATATATATAAATATATCATATATATATTTGACATTGTCCCATAATAATAGCCATCTGGTCAATCAATAGTAATTCAAATGTAGATACTAAAAAAATGTAGATACTTTTGTTTATGGAGCAGTAACAATTTAAACACTTAATTCATATAGTACCTTATCTATGAGTTACATATAGATACACACACATATATATACGTATATATGTATATATATACGTATATATATATTTGAACTAGATTCTTGTTTAAAATGATAAATCTGTACAGCATTAAATCCTTTAGTTTTTTATTAAGAAAGAACATACTAGTATTAAACTGGTTGGGAAGCACTTTGAAATGATAGCCTTAAGTGTAACAAGTCTGTATATAATTATGGCTGAAATATGCTATTTTTCACAATAACTTTCTAGTATAATGTAGTTTTGTAAACCTGAATGCAGCTAATTTTGTTGATGTTATGATTTTCTCAATAAAATCTATTAACAGATATTTCCTTGTGCCTAAGATGCTTTTAGATTTTAGGATTTATCTACATATCCAACAAGTTAAATCTATTGATTTAGCCAATCTTATGCTGCAGCCATTTAACTGGAAAACAGTAATAATGCTATATTTATAACTGTATATTTAAAGTTAGCTTTCATCTCTAATGTTAGTGAGATACTTTACTAATGAAAACCCAGATGCTTAAAATTAATGCTATACCATAACAAAAGTGGTCAAAAGTATGTTATTTGTATGACTTACCATTCCACATTTGAGTATGTAAAACATAAATATTTTTCCAATTTTCTTCAATTAAAAACAATGTAAGACAGCGCCCGCCAGCGCCTAGTTGAGCAACAGGGCATGGTGTCGGACGTGTGCGCTGGGAAGCGAGCTGGCGTGGGGGCTGCTGGGGAAAGTCTCGTGGGGAGTTTGACCTGCACGTGGGCAAAGGCTGCCTAGTCTAAAGAGAAAAATCGAAGCCGCGCGTGTATTCTTCGCGTCTTATCCAGACTCCTTTGGAGTTTATGGTTATGATTTGTGTTTGAGAAGAGACTGTGGGCAGTTGAATGAAGCTAGGATTGTTAGGCACTATGAGGACTTTTGAAGTTGGAACAAAAGCAGTTTTCATTATGAAATGGCCATGAGCTTGTAGGAACTAGGATTGGAGTATTATGTTTTAAAGTGATGTGTTTTTCTGGATGTGGTGACCCACGCCTTTAATCCCAGCACTCTGGAGGCAGAGGTAGGAGGATCCCAGGCAGAGGTAGGAGGATCACCTCGAGTTCAAGGCCACCCAGAAACTCCATAGTGAATTCCAGGTCAGCCTGGACTTGAGAGAGACCCTACCTCGAAAAACCAAAAAAAAAAAAAAAAAGGATGTTTGGATGTCATGTTGAAAAGGATGGAGTTGTGATGGTTACTTGGTTACTTCTCTTTGTCAACTTGACTGGACTTAGAATCACCACAGAAACTTGCCCCTGGGTCTGTGTAGAGGATGTTGCCAGGAAGATTTAACTGAAAAAGAAAGACTCCCCACGAATGTGAGTGGCACTCTCTATTGGCCAGAGTCCCAGCCTGAAGAATAAGGAGAAAGCAAACTGGACACCAGCATCCACTCCTCTCTGCTTCTTGACCATAGATGCTATGTGACCAGCTACCTCATAGTGCTACCCAGGAGCTTTCCCTGCCATAAAAGGCTGGGGAGATGGCTCAGCTTGCCTGTTTGAGTTCATTTCCCCATTACCCACTATTTAGTTAATCTTTCTCTCACTGGTGCAACAAAGAACCCGAACAAAAGCTGCTCCTGGTGTGCAAAGAACCGACCACTTCTCATTTTGGGGGTGGCAGTAGTCCTTTGCTTTAAACCAAACCAAACTGGACTGTATGGTTCCATGCCATGATGAGTGTCTCCAACAGTCTAGGAGCCCCTCAAAGATGATGAGCAATGATGGGGCCTAGAATGAGGTCAAGCACCTGGGAAGGTCTTTCCCAGCACCTCTTCCCAAAAGACAACCCTGGGCTTCACAATCCTATGGGCTTTGATTTTTCTTTCTCCTCCCCCAAGAGTATGCTGTTTACCTGTCTTCTTCTGGGATCCTTTGCTGTAGCCAGATAGTTCTTATACTTCACTGTGAATATTCATTACCTGAAGAATTTGCTAGAAGAGGTTCTGGTACCTCACCTTCTGACATTCTGCTTCCAGAGGTTGGGTAGGGCTTGTTGTTAACACTTCTAAATTGCTCTAGGCTCCTACAAGATCAGCTTTCTGTAGCCCTACCCATGCCCTTTCAAAGGGTGGAAGAGTCTTCAAACAGCTTCTGCTGTTCACTCCACAAAACTTCCTGAGGCAGAGAGCCACGCCCCTCCCTGAGTGAACTAGGTGTGGGCATAGGGAGAATAAATTTGTTTTTCAAAGTAAATATTAGCAGTTTGGAATTACAAAATCTGATTCTAAAATGTCACTGGTCATATATCTATTATATATATTATACCTACTGGAAATTGTTGGGGGTTTTTGAGGGGAAAAAAAGATCCTAAATTGACTTAAAGCCCATTTTCCTGGGCAAGGTGCTTTCATGCTGACTGAGATAGTGACTTTCAGATTTGCATACTCCTAGAAAAAGTGATGAATGAGTGACTGAATGTTTGTTAAAACAGAAAAACACGTTTACAGGATCACAGCCCATGAAAAAGCACTTGAATGCAATTGTTAATATTTTTGTATTGGTACTACTCTGAATATTTTTTATGGATTTAGAAATTTCATAGAAATTAAATTTTTTCCTATTTTGGACGTTTAATATATTTGTATGGTTTTTTTATTTATTTGAGAGAGAGAGAGAGAGAGAGAGAGAGAGAGAGAGAGAGAGAGAGAGAGAGAGAATGGGCACACCAGGCCTTCAGCCACTGCAAACAAACTCCAACCACATGCGCCACCTTGTGCATCTGGCTTAATGGGTACTGAGGAATCGAACCCGGATCCTTAGGTTTTTCAGGTCAGTTCTTTAACCACTGTGCCATCTCTCCAGGCCTTGTATGATGTTTTTGCTAATAAAATGTCAAAAACCTTAAAAAATGTAAAATTATTTAATGAGTAAATATATTTTTCTCTGGAGGAATTTTTTGTTTTCTACTCAGTCTATTCTCACTGAATTTGAAGGGTAGTTGTCTTTTTTTTTTTTTTTTTCCGAGGTAGGGTCTCATTCTAGCCCAGGCTGACCTGGAATTCACTATGTAGTCTCAGGGTGGCCTTGAACTCATGGCAATCCTCCTCCCTCTGCCTCCCTAGTGCTGGGATTAAAGGCGTGCGCCACCACGTCCAGCCGGTAGTTGTCATTTTCTTTCTGTTGTCTCATTAAGCATTTACATTCCCAGGACCTGGTGCTTCACAATGAGCAGTTCTAGTGCTTGTTAAGCTGGAGTTTTAGGACTCAGAATTTTTAAGAAAACTTCCTGTCGTACTGGGTTACTTAATTGCTTTATGTTATAGACAGTGTATAACTGGTTTACTTATGAGAAAAAAATAGTTGTTTAAAGAAGTGTTAGTTATTCCATTTTTGTCGAACATAATTCTTTTTAGTAACAATAGTGTAATAGTTAATTTTTCTTTGAGACATATATGTTATAAATTCATTTCAGTATGTATGTATATGTATGTATATATGTATATATATTTATATATGTTTATATATACATTAGCCATATTTGCAACATGATTTGATTAATTACCTTATTAGTAGTGAACCCAAAATATAATTTTAATATTATATTACTCAAAATATAATAAAATGTTACAATAATTGTTCTTTACTTAGTCTTTGAGACACTAGTAAGATGGGAGCACATTTCCAAAAGGTCTCAAAAGTATTCAGGTGCTCTTTTTTATTAATATCTTCTGACCTAATATAATTACATTAATTTATTTCCTGTTGTATAATAAGGTGTTCTTGAAGGGATATGGTCTGATTCTCAGGGTAGAAAAACTACAAGAAACTTTATGGGGCTACTATAAAGACTTCAGACAGTAAAATGTAAATAATAATACCAGGTACTACTAATGAAATAAATTAAAAGTAGTTATGGTTACATATCAACTTGAATAATTAGGAGCAGACCAGAAAATGCCGAATGAGTATTGCCATTGGCAAGTATCTCTAACCATTGATCCATCTGTTTCATCTTAATCTATTAACCTTAGCATAGAAACCTATATGTAGCGCATCCCCCTTTAAATTTTTTAGCATCCCCCTTTTTTAAAAAATTAGAAACAAAGCAGGAAATATGAAGCATTTCCAGTTAATAGCAAGTGCCTCTAGCCATTAAGCCATCCCTTGAACTTCCAGATGGAAAACATTCATTTGAGGAGCTTTTAGGTTGACCTTTGAGATCTTTTCTATAAATCCTATGAAATTTGTAAATGCAGGGTAAAGTTTGATAACTGCCTTGAAGATAATCCTTACCAATGGATTTAACATACTTGGAGCTAAATGTATGACTAAAGCAGAATAAAGTCTTGATATTTGTTTTAAGACATCATGAGTAGCCTCAAGGATTAAGAGAGTGCCTTTTGTCCTTGTCAGAGTCAGGCTGGCTTTGAACTCCAGATCCTGTCATTTCTATCTCACAATTGTTGGGATTAAAGATGTGTGCCATCACACGTAGTAGGATCCTGTTACTCCCATAATCCCCTGAAAATGCTTGGTACTGGTTTAAAAGGTGTGAGCCAACACACCCACTAGAATCTTGTGATTCCCAATAATTTTCTTAGGGGCTTGAAAGTCTTTCCTTTGTAAGACCTGAATTATAAACTGAGCAGTGACAAATCTGAATTCTATTTGTGATATCACATAACAAATTAAGATAACCTGTTCACATATTGTTAAAACATAAAATTTAACTTTCTGTAAACCCTAGTTAGATCCGTTTTTTATGTTCCTTTTTTCTGTCTCACAAAGCCTGAAAACTATTCTAACAAAGGTTTAATGAACTTAGATAAGAGAGAAAATACAGAGAGAACCAAAACCATATGCTGCTTGCCATTCTTCCCTTCCTTCATCGAGGTGTAATTGGTGAATTTACCTGACTACAAGGTGTGAAAGACACATGGTTTGAACCTGCTTGGGGTCTGAGTTAGGGGGCCAACCCATTTCTCAGAATCCAGCTTACCATGAATTTAAACAGCATATCACAATTAGTATAATTCATGTTACAGCAAGGTAGGAAAAGTTGAAGAAACAGTAAAAGCTAGAATGAGACTACCCCCAAAAGCCAAAAAAAAAAAAAAAAAAAAAAACCACCTCAATATGTTGACCCTGATTTAAAGTCTTAGTAGTCTTATGTGGACTTTTACTTATTTAGGCCTAACGGGTATCCCCAGCCAGAGTTCAGTGCACACGCTCTCAGGGCAGTCAGATGTCACCCACAAAAGCAGCACTGGCAGAAAACATCCTCTGGAATAAATACTGAGACCTGATAACTACCTGAAAAAGGGGAGGAGTCAACACCCTGTGGATTGAGCTTCTAATACCTTTTTTGGAAAAAAAAAATGACTCCTTAATTCTTTGATCTAGATAGGATGTGAGCATGATAACACTTTGGGTGAATTCCTTATAAAAACCTGTCAAGCTGTCTCTATTAGGAGAACCATACTGTTATCTACCACAGGTAACATACAGAATATAAAACTGTCTACTGCCAAAACATCTATAAACAAAAGGCAAATAAAAAATCCACCCCAGGGATGAAGAGATGGCTTAAGCAGTTAAGGCGCTTGCCTGCAAAGCAGAAGGACCAGAGTTTGATTCCCCAGGACCCATGTAAAGGCAGATGCACAAAGTGACACATGTGTCTGGAGTCTATTTGCAGTGGCTGGAGGCCACTCTTTCTGTCTCTGTCTCTGTCTCTCTCTCTCTCTGTCTCTCTCTCTCATAAATAAAAATAAAATGCCACCCCAAAACGTGGGTTGCAGCACCACAGGGTCTGGGATCAGGTGGATCCCCCCCATCTGCCTACTTGTGCCCTTACTTGGCACCAAGGCTTCTGTACCCTTTGAGGAGCTTCAGTCATACCCCATGTTTCTGCGGCACCCAAGGTATCCTGGAGGTTTGATCAGAAGGCCCAGGCTCAAGCCTAGGCCAGCCCATGGGCTCCCTGCACAGTGCCCATCCCCCTCAGCTCTGAGTTCAGCTTTGCTAAGTATGGCTGGGGGTCGTCTCCCCAGTCAGAAGAGCAAAGGAGATGCTAAGCACTCAAAAGGTCATTCTCCCCTCTTCTCAGTTTAGCTTGATTTGTACTGACCTCTGAGTCCATAGTGATGGTCACAGATCCAGGAAGAGCCCTGAAAGCCAGCACAGCAATCCTAAGCAGAATGTGAATTTCTCTTAAACTAGCGTTGGGAGTTAGCATTAAAAAGCAGGAAGAAAGAAAACAGACAGTACCCAGTTCCCAAGAGGAAGAAAATTGTTGAGAAGATACCATCTGAGTTTCCCCGTTAACTGTGCCAGTATGAAACGGGAATTTTAGGGTTCTTTATAATACATCAATATGCCAATGTACTGACAGATCAAGAGTACCCAAGATTCTTGTGAATTCAAAAAGTTAAAATCCATAGACCAGAGGATAAGGTTTAGAGACTTGATTAGATTAAGAGAAGTGGAAAAAGTACAGAGCTCCCTCTTGAGGGACACAAGAGGGAGTAAGTCCCCTTTTTCTGCTTTATGATGTGTGTGTTTTGTTTTGTAGTATCAACTCTAGTATTTAATGCATGTTTAGATATGTTTTAATCCTTGGGCTGGAGAGGTAACTCATCTGGTAAAGTGCTTACCTTACAAGCATTAGGACCTGAGTTCAGTCCCCAGTACCCACATTAAAAAATATAATAAGCATATAAATTTCATAGCAGTACTACAACAGAGCTTTTCTGTTGAGTAGCAATTCCTGCTAAATTTAGAATATTATACTCATTTTCAAAAGTAACTAAGTGGAAAAGAACTTTCACATTTCTCATTTCTTTTGGAAAACTAGCTTTTAAATAATTTTTCCTGACATGTAATCTAATTAAGTTTCTAAAATAAAGTATATTGATTGTATTAGAAATAAAAGAAAATTTCAAGTTATTTTTCCAGTATTATAGAACTTCTATTTTACTTTATTTTATTTATTTGCAAGCAGAGAGAGAGAGAGAGAAAGAGAGACAGACAGATAGAATGGCTATGTTCTTCCAGCTGCTGCAAATGAACTCCAGATGCATATATGCACCAGGCTTTAAGTGAGTACTGGGGAATCTAACCCAAGTCATTAGGCTTCGTAAACAAGTGCTTTAACCGATGAGCCATCCCCAGCCCCCAGTTCTTTTTTGTTTGGTTTGTCAATGTAGAGTCTCCATCTAGCCCAAGCTGACCTGAAACTCACTCTGTAGTCCCAGGCTGGCCTCAAACTCACAGCAATCCTACCTGTGCCTCCTTAGTGCTGGGATTAAAGGTGTGTGCCACCATGGTTGGCTTCACTTTAAAATTAAGTTATATGTGCTAACATGATTTGTTCCATTTTATCTTTTACCATCAAGCTATTTAAATATCCATTGAAATATCTTCATAAATCATCTTATATTTTGACAAAAAGAATCTGAGGTTGTATTGCAGAGTGACTTGTTTGAGTTGTTCCCTACTTTTGATCTGTCCCTTTTCCTTAAAATTTTCATTACTAAGAACATAGAAAACATAATTACTTTTCTAGTACCAGCATGACTTTTTAAACTAAAAGATAAGATTTATATCCTTTAAAAAAAACTTTAAGAGGGAGAAAGAAGCAGATCGAGAGAGAATGGGTATGCCAGGGCCTCTACACAGTACAAACTCCAGATGCATTCACCACCTTGTACATCTGGTGTTACATGGGTACTGGGGAATTGAACTCAAGTCCTTAGGCTTTGCAGGCAAGTGCCTTAACTGCTGAGCCATCTCTCCAGCCCCTTCTGTATCCTTTCAATTTTTTTGAAAATCTATGAAAGCTAACATTAATGTCATAAGTGCAAATGTATTTTCATAGGAGAGGTGTCGTTTTTTCTGCTGCGGCTGCTGTGGTTTGCAGCTCACTCGCAGACCCAGGCAGGGGAGGAGCAGGCGACCTCTGGATAGCGGCGAGCCAGTGGGCCTGAGTACCCACAGGAGTGTTGCAGAGAACACCCCCTGGAAAGCGCCGCTTGTGGACATCTCTCCGTGTTAGTGTACAGCTCTGGGAGTATGGCAGAGGATACCCCTGGAGAGTGCTGCTGTGGACGGCTCTCCATGTTTTAGTGTTTAGCAGAGAGTGAAGGACAAGGTTATCCATGAGAATGCGGTGGCAAGCGCTCTCCTTTATTGTATCAGTACAGTTGGTTATACAAAGAAAAAAGGAGAGGCAGGGGCAGAAACGGGCAAAGGGGATTGGTAGTGGTCAGCAACCTGTGAATGCCTGCTTTGCATAGATCAGTCCCAAGTGGACGTGACCTTAGGGTCATATTGGATGGTGGGGAAATCAGCAAAGGAACTGTCACCTTTAAACTCTATTGTCCAGGGAACATGGGGTTCCCTGCCAGGGGGCTCAGAGATCTAGGATCAAAGGAAGGAGTTTCTGCGAAGCGCCTTCTGCGTCTCCAGGAAGCTCAGAAGTAAGCAAACCTTAGACTTTATCAGGGCTTCAGCCAGCCTCTACTTCTTTTAACCTTATGACCTCTGTGTTCTTTTAGCAGTATCCCACAACTCCCCCTTTTTGTTTTACTTATAGAGCAGTGGCATATTTGCCATTTGATAAACTGAAGCATGCAGGAGGCTGGCCATGAGCAAAGGGGTCCCTATGGCAAAGAGGGAGCTAAGGAGTGGGAGGAGGCAGAAGATCAAAGGAATGGATAGTCAAGGGGTGGAGCATTGGGAACATATAACACTTATTGACATAAAAAGCAACACTCCCCCCCCAAGTCCATGTCTCATATTCAGCAGTGATGAGATCTAGTGTCCTCTGGAATTGGAGTCAGCAAGAAGAGTCAGTCGTCTTTGTAGAAACTCAGGCTGCGGGTGGCTGACATCTTTGAAGTCTCCTAGTAGGACTGGGCGGGTGCAGCTCCTGAGATCTCCGGGGTTTCTGTGGAATAATCATAGCTGGGGAGCAGTGAGTGGGGAGGGGCGTTCATGTAGGGCATAGTTATCATTCCCCACCAGGAGGGGGCCTAGTGAGAGCAGGGGAACTTAGTCCAGCTGCACTGTTAGAATGAAGCACAGTAAAGACAGCAATTAATATAGCGGAGAGAGAAGCTTGTGGTGGGCATGAAGCTCTTGCAGCACTGATACGGTCAAGCACAGCGCGGATGCTGATGACGTCTCCTGTGCCTCCTGGGTCTCCGATCCGCCAGGAATAAGCGGGCCATTTTCTCGGCTGGAGGACTGAAATCTGACATTTCTGGCTGGAACCCAGATGGGTCTAGGTTGATACTGTGGAAAAATACAAGCAAAGCCTCTTCCTGTCGTAAGAAGGGGGTCTGGCCCCTTCCAGAGACTATCTAAGGGATCTGTCCACCTCACCAGGATGGCAGGGGTCGCCTCAGGTGTTTTCCAGTAGAGAGAGATGGGGGTGAGATGAATTTTTTTTTTTTTTTGGTTTTTCGAGGTAGGGTCTCGCTCTAGTCCAGGCTGACCTGGAATTCACTATGTAGTCTCAGGGTGGCCTTGAACTCATGGCAATCCTCCTACCTCTGCCTCCCGAGTGCTGGGATTAAAGGCGTGCACCACCACGCCCGGCGAGATGAATTTTTATATATGTTAAATATGTTAAGGGTAGTTAATGCCATCAGTAATTGAATATTTGGAGGATAAGCGTTACCCTTTTGTTTTTTAAGTTGAGCCTTAAGAGTTTGGTGAGTTCTTTCGATAATTCCTTGGCCTTGGGGATTATAGGGAATTCCTTTATGGTGGGTGATTTTCTACTGTAAGCAGAAGGTTTTAAATCTAGCGCTGACAAAAGGAGGGCCATTGTCTCTTTATTTGTTGAGGGATTCCCATTAATAGCAAAGGTGGAAAGCATGTGGTTAATAAGCCTTTTTGCATTATTATAGACAACTCTAGATACTCCCTGTTTACCTCCATCTGTGAAGATGGTTGGTGCATCTGGAATTGGATTTTTAGAGAAAAGGCAAGGTGGGAACCAGTTTAGGTGGTATAGCAGACACCCATTTTTCATCTGGGTAGTGATTATCTATTTGACCAGGGAAGCCCAAGAGGCTAATTGCAAACCCGGAATGATTTTTTAGTATCCATTCTACATCAGGGAGAAAGGCATTATGATAATGTCAGGTTCCTTGCCTAATGTTTGAAGGGCCCTATTTCATCCCGTTTTAATCATACCTGCCAGTGCATCTATTTCTGTAAGAAACCTAGAGGCACCTCCAATGGATGTGTGGTGCCACTCTAGGACCCCCCTGAGGTTGATGTAAAGCTCCCATGACGGTTGGGGAGGGGTTAAATATGAGAAGTTGAACTGGCTTTTGGGGCTCATATCTGGCTAAGGACATATTTGGAAGTTTATTTTTTATTTCATCTAGCACTTGTTTGGCCTCTACTTAAATAGCGAGGGGAGGAGGGATTCTTATCCCCTTTTAACATTTTAAAAAGTGGCTGTAAGGTACTTGTAGGAATTGGGAGCCACAGGCGAAGCCAATTAAGATTTCCTAAGAAACTTTAGAGGGAAGCTAGAGTTAATTTTGAGGGAAAAGAAAGGATGGGTTTTAAAGGTGGGGTTGAGCTCAAGGAGAGTTCAGTTCCTAAGAATGTGATTGGTGGGATGAGCTGAATTTTGTTTGGGACAATATTAAATCCTAGTGAAGTTAAAAAGGGTATTAATTGGTCCCTTAATTGGGTTGGGGACATGGAGGGGTCTCCCCAGACAAGAATGTCATCCATATAATGATAAATGTGAAGACCCTTGTCTAGGTGAGGTTTTAGAGCCATGGCCACTGCTTCCTGGCATATAGTAGGGCTGTTTGCCATTCCCTGAGGGAGCACCTTCCATTCAAATCTCTGAGCGGGTCCTGCATTAGTAATAGAAGCGACCAAGAATGCGAAGCGCCTTCGGTATTGTGGGTGTAGGGGAATGGAAAAGAAGCAGTCTCTGATATCTATAGCAAGGAGGGGAGTGCCAGCAGGAATAGCTGAAGCAAGGGCCACCCCAAATTAACATAGTCTTGTTAATAGCTCTTCAATCTTGTCATAATCACCACCCTCCTGACCCTTTTTGTATCACAAACACAAGAGTATTCCATGGACTCCTTGATCAAGGAGGAGTTGTTCAGTCATTAGCTGATTTAGGATTTTTAATTTCTCCCTGGACAAAGGCCACTGTTCAACCTAGACTGGCTCATATCAGTGAGCCATTCTAGGCAGGGAGTGTCATAATTGACAGTGGCCCTTAGGATTGGGGGTGACATTGCTCAAGGTAATTTTAATGATCTTGAATTTTTATGCATTTCTTTTCTATATTGCTAGCAATTACAACATCTAGGGCTTCAAGGATATCCCTTCCCAGTAGATTTGTTGTAACATCTGCCACTAATGGTCTGATAAGGCCTGTGGTTCCATCGGGGTCCCTCTATTTTAAATGCTTCCTTAGTTATATAAGCTTGGGATGGATCACCTACTCCCATTAGCTGTGACCCTGGGATGAGTTCCCAATGTTGTAGGATCTCAGATTGTTTTAAAATATTCTTGTCTACTCCTGTATCTATTAGGCATTTGAAAATTTTCCCTCCTATTTTTAGAAGTAATTTTGGGTGGGCTCCCTCAAGTATACTTGTGACCCATTGTACATCATGGGTTCTCCCTCTTACGGGCTGGGATGAGGGATGCCCCTTTGGGAGTTTAAAGGTTTTAAGGGTTTGCCATACTTATCATAACTGGCATGACAGTCTCTTTTCCAGTGGAATCCTTTGCGACACCTTGGGCAAACAGTTCTTAGTGGAGGGATTTTATCAGGAGGGGCCTTTCTATTTGAGGTGTCTTTTACTGTTGGGCATTCTGTCTTTCAATGTCCTTCCTCACCACAGGTAAAGCATTTTCCCTTGGGGTATAAGGCTGTGACAAGAGCCTGTGCCAGAGAGGTTGTTTCATGGGAGGCAGTCCCTATGTCCTGGGTTGCAACTATCCACTTGTCATATGTTGTATTATTTCTCTTTAGTTTTTTTCAAGGCAGGGTTTCACTCTGGCCCAGGCTAACCTAGAACTCACTCTGTACTTCCAATCTGGCCTTGAACTCACAGCAGTCCAACTACTTTGGCCTCCCAAGTGCTATTATTAAAGGAGTGAGCTGCCACACTTGGCATATTTTTTATTTTTTTAATTTTCATTTTGTTTGCATACAGAGATTCAGTTATTCTGGCATTTTTAAGTGCATTTTATTTTATTTTATTTTTTGCATTTTAGTTTTGTTGATTTCCACCTTCCCCATCTCCATAGAGATGGTTTTCTGACAGCTAGCCAGCAGGGAGATGGCCTCCATCATGGTTACTGCTTCTTTTCTCAATGTCCTGCATCTGCCGCTTGTGCTTTCAGCAACAGGGCCTTACCATCTAGTTCTGGTGGGTAACCAAGCGCTTTGGCAATGCCCACATTGTTTGGGAGCCTCGTGGACCTCCCTTGCTGAGTTGCTCACTGTGGAGTGGTGACCCGTCTCTGGTACTGGGATTTATGTGCAACAACCTATAGCTTAAGGATAAAGCTTTGTCCATTCCAGCAAAGTATTTCTGCCCAAAGTACCTCTCTCTCCATTTTTAATAGTTATATCTTTTAATTAGCTAATGAAGAAGTGGATTTCTATTGATACCATACTTTTATGTATCTTTCCCCCTTCCCTCCTTCACATCCCCCTGACCCACCTTAAAGCTTCCTATTCTCATTCCTCCACTTAGCTGTCTGCCTCCTGTAACTCTCTCCTGCTTCTCCTCTCTCCAGGCCTCATTTCTGACTGGGACTGCTAATACTACAACGTACAGATTGAACTATTCCAAACTAGGTTCTACATATGAGAGAGAACATGTGGCATTTGTCTTTCTAAGCCTGTCTTAGATCCATCCATTTTCCTTTAATTTCATAATTCATTTTCATAAGATTTGGAAATTCTTCTTGTATAGTTTTATTGAAAATATTTTCTATGCCCTTGACCTGAAGTTCTTTTCCTCCTGGTATGCCCATTATTAGAACATTTGTCTTTGTAAGGTGTCCCACGTTTCTCTAATGTTCTCAAACTTTTTTTTTTTTTTGAATTTGCCCTTGATTTTGGCCTCCTGATCTTTTTCCTCTGCCTTGTCCTCTAGTCCTGATACTTTGTTCTTCACAAGCTCTATTGTGTTGCTCTAATTTTCCTGGGAGCTTCTTAAGTTATTTCATTTTTTATTTCACTTGATTTTTCTTCAGCTTTTCTCTTTATTCAGTTTAATTTTAGTTTGACTGTCTCATTACATTTAGTTGATTGTGTTCTCTTTGTTTTTTATTTTTTAAATATCTTTATTATGAATAAGTATATACATTGTATGAGCAAATCTTGTGAATGTGTCCCTGATTTCCTCCTCTCTGTCCCCAACCCACTGGGATACTTCCTTAGTAAGCATACTGGATCTGCCCATAGGTTAGGGGGTTATGAACTATACCAGAGGTAGCCAGGTTTTCTTTCTTTCTTTCTTTTTTTTTACTTTTTAAAAAATATTTTTTTATTATCCATAATTAGATACATTGAATGAGCAAATAATGAGTTGATATCCCCATTTCCCTCTTCCCTGTCCCCAATCAGCTGGATATCCTCCTCTGTGGGAAGTCTAGATAAGTCCATGGGGTAGGGGGTTATGGATAGCCTAGGAGGCAACCTGGTTCCACCCCTGTTTATATGTTGTTACTGAGGGGAGCAGGGTCTCTGGGAGTTCTCCCTCACCATGGCTCTTAGAATCCTACCCCCTCTTCCACTCAGTTCCCTGAATATTAAGGTTGCTTTATTGTTGAGGTCTTAGGGGTCTCTGTACTTCTGCTTTAGGTTGTGTTAAAATCGTTGGTGTCTGGCTGGCTGGCTTATCCTGTGTTGACTTATTGGCTGTGGTTATGGGTCTCTTCCTTATCCCACCACTATCTGCGGGGTTCTATATGGATCCTTCATGGAAGATCTGGTGTGGCTCATCTCTTGCCTGGATGTTGGCTATCGGTCTGGTTCGTTGATAGGGTTGCAGGAGCCATAGCTCTGTCACTGCATTCTGAAAAATACAAACAGAATCTCCATTGGAGAGTGAGATCAGTATAGGCTAACTTTGATACATATTTCTGAATCAGCTGGATTCTGTTGTTAGCAGCCTCTTTGTAAATCACTCATATAGTGCATTTCTCTTTGGGGGCCCAAGATTTTGGTTCCCAGTGCATTTCACCCTGAGTCCCCAGTTCCAGTTAAGGGTTCCCCATCACTGAGTGGATTAGTTGGCTGAATTAAAAGCTGTTGATTGCCTCCCCCAGGCTTTGGCTCCTCCATTGCACAAGCACTCCTTTCTTGGTTCATTGTTCTCTCCCAGTAGGAAGTGTATTCAGCCTACTACTGGTGGCAGACTGCATTTCATGTCAGTAGTCTCTGTTTACTCCAGCTGTCGTTGATCAGCTTCCCCTGGCAGCTTATGCAGTGCCTTCCAGCTCTGCACTAACTACCATTTGGGAGTGAGTTATAGTTTTGGACCTTGCAGGGCCTCTCGATGCTGATAGATGTCTTTTTATGGTTTCTTCAGCCACAGGATCTTACTTCAGGCCTGAGGTGGGCATTCAAGAGCTTTGATGGGATCCTATCTTGTTTTTGGGTCACTCCTGGGTCACTTGGGTCAACAGCTCAGTGAGGAAAGGAGCTGGTGACTGGGACCAGGAGTTGCCAGACTAATGAATTTTTCACAGGGTTAGACTCTCTCCCCTTCTGCTCACGATGACTCTTGCCAGATGGTACCCACTACGTACTCAGTAGGTTACAATATGCACATGAGGATTAGAACCGCTTTTGGCTTAGCTTCCTGCTTTAAGTCTCCTCCTTCCCACCATTCCTTTACCCCTCTTTCACAAACTCATTTTTCCCAACTGGTCTGTGTAGAGTTTGCAGTTAATCTGGTTAGGAACTGCATATGAGGGGGAATATGTAGCATTTGACTCTCTGTTCTTTTGAGAATTTGCTTTAGTAAGATCTTTCCAAGTGAGAACAGTTTTCTCTAAATTTCAATATGTCATTTTTCCTTTCAGCTGAGTAAAATTACGTTGTGTAAATATACCATAGTTTTGTCATCCATTCCTCCATGGATGGGTATTTGGGTTGATTCCAATTCTTGGCTATTATGAATTAAGCTGCTATAAACATAGTTGCACAGATGTCTCTATGCTGAGATGTGAAATCTTATGGGTAGATGCCTAGTAGAGGGATAGCTGGGTCCATTGGCAGCTGTATGCCCATTCTCTTTAGGAGACTCCACACTGCTTTCCATAGTGGTTGAACAAGTTTGCAGTCTCACCAGCAGTGAATGAGGGTTCCTTTTTCCCCCGCATCCTCGCCAACAACTATTGTTGTTGGATTTTTTTATGATTGCCTTTCTGACTAGAGTGAGGTAGAATCTCATTGTGGTTTTGATTTGCATTTCCCTGATGCTTAAGGATGCCATTTGTGTTTCCTCCTCTGTGAATTCTCTGTTGAGATCAGTGCCCCATTTTGTTAGGGGGCAATTTGAGGGTTGTTTGTTTGTTTGTTTGTTTGTTTGTTTTTCGAGGTAGGGTCTCACTCTAGCCCAGGCTGACCTGGAATTCACTGTGTAGTCTCAGGGTGGCCTTGAACTCATGGTGATCCTCCTACCTCTGCCTCCCAAGTGCTGAGATTAAAGGTGTGCGCCACCATGCCCGGCTTGCAGTTTGAGTTTTTGCTATTAATTCTTTTGAGTTCTCTGTAGGTTCTGGAGATTAGGCCTCTGAGTTGTAGCTGGCAAAAATCATCTCCTAGTTTGATAGAGGTCTATTGGCTCTGAACATGGTATTTTTGTCTGTACAGAAGCTTTGGAGCCTGATCAGCTACCATTTGTTAAGGGAGTGATGTACTTCCTGAGCTGCTGGAGATTTGCTCAGGAAGTTTTTCCCTACTCCTATCTCATGTACAGTTCCTGCTATTTTTTTCTTCCAAAGTGTTTGTTTACTTGGTTTATATTGAGGTCCCTGATTCATTTGGAGTTGATTTTAGTGCATGGTGAAAGGAGTGAGTCTTATTTTCTTTTGTTTACACGTGTTTATCCAATTTGTCCGGCACCATTTGTTGAAGATGCTATCTTTAGCCCAGCGTACATTGTTGGCACCCTTGTCAAAGACCAAGTAACTGAAGTCACTTGCATTAAAAGTTGAGTCTTCGATTCTATTCCACTGGTCTGTCTCTGTTTTTCTGCCAGTACCATGCTGTTTTAGTTACTGTGGCTTTGTAGTAGGTTTTAAATTCAGGCATGGTGATACCTCCTGAGTAAGTTTTTTCACGTAGAATAGTTTTAGCTATCCAAGGTCTTTTGCTCTTCCAAATAAATTTTGAGATTATTTTTTCTATGTCTGAGGTTGGGATTTTTATTGACATGGCATTGAATCTGTAGATTGCTTTTGGCAGGATTTCCATTTTTACTATATTGATTCTCCCTACCCACGAGCATGGAATCTCTTTCCATCTTCTCACATCCTCCTCTGTTTCCTTCTTGAGTGTTTCAATATTTTCCTTATATAAGTCTTTCATTTCCTTGGTTAGCGATATTCCAAGGTATTTGATTTTCTTTGAGGTTATAGAGAACGGGACAGTTTCTCTGATGTCTTTTTCTGAATGTTTGTCTTCTGCATGTAGAAAGGCTACTGATTTTTGTGTGTTAATTTTGTATCCTGCCACTCTGCTGAAGGCATTGATCTCCTTCAAGAGTTTACTGATACTATTCTTTGGGTCTGATATATATAGGATCATGTCATCTGCAAAGAGGGATAGTTTAATTTCTTCCTTTCTAATTTGTGTCTCTTTTATGTTTTTCTCCTGTCTTATCGCTTGGGCTAGAACTTCAAGCACTATGTTAAAGAGTAGTGGTGAGAGTGGACACCCCTGTCTTGTTCCTGAATTAAGTGGGAACTCCTTGAGTCTTTTCCCCATTGAGAATGATTTGTGCTTTAGGGGATCTGTATATTGTCTTTATTATGTTGAGGTATGGGTCGTCTATGCCTATTCTTTCCAGGGTTTTGAACATGAAGTGGTGTGGAATTTTGTCAAAGGCCTTCTCAGCATCTATTGAGATGACCATGTTGTTTTTGTGGTTGAGTCTGTTGATGTGGTGAATTACATTTATCGACTTGCATATGTTGAACCATCCCTGCATGCCTAGGATGAAGCTGACTTGGTCAGGGTGAATATTTTTTTTTATATTTATTTGAGGGGGGGAGGAGAGAAAGAGGGGGGGGCAGACAGAAGAATGGTGCACTATGGCCTCCAGCCACTGCAAACGAACTCCAGATGTAAGAACCACCTTATGCATCTGGCTTTATATGGGCACTAGGAAATCGAACCCGGGTCCTTCTGCTTTTCAGGCAAACACCTTAACCACTGAGCCATCTATCCAGCCCAAGGGTGAATAATATTTTTGATGTGACTTTGTATCCGGTTTGCTGGGACTTTGTTCAGAATTTTTGCATCTAAGTTCATCAGGGATACGGGTCTGTAGTTTTCTTGTTGCATCCTTGCCTGGTTTGGGAATTAGGGCGGTGCTAGCTTCGTAGAAGGAGTTTGGGAGCCTTCCTTCTTTTTCTGTGCCCCTAACAAGCTTCAGAAAGAGTGGTTTCAGTTTTATGATGAAGGTTTGGTAGAATTCAGCTGAGAAACCATTTAGTCCTGGGCTTTTCTGTTTGGGGAGATTCTTGATTACATTTTCAATTTCTGTGGATGTGATAGGTTTATTTAGAGACTTTATCTGCTCTGGGCTAAACTTTGGTAATTGGTAGGTATCCAAAAATTCATCCATTTCTTCCAGGTTCTCCAATTTTGTGGAGTATAGGTTTTAGAAGTATGACCTAATGACATTTCTAATCTCTTCAGGGTCCGTTGTGACCTCTCCCTTGTCATTTCTGATTTTGTTGATTTGGGCCTTCTCTGTTCTTCATTTGATTAAGATTGTCCAGGGGTTTGTCAATCTTATTGTCTTTTTCAAATAACTAACTCTTTGATTTGTCTATTTTTTAATTGGTTTCTTCATTTCCAACTCATTAATCTCAGCTCTGATCTTAATTTTTCCTTGCGTCTTGAGCTCCTAGGATTGGATTTTTCCATCTGTTCTAATGACCTTAGGTGGGAGGATAGGTGGTTGATTTGAGACCTCTCTGTCTTCATTATGAAGGCATTTAATGCAATGAATTTCCCCCTTAGGACTGCCTTCATTGTCCCACAAATTCTGATAGGATGTGACATTATTATCATTTGTTACTAGGAAATTCTGAATTTCCTGTCTGATTTCTTGGATGACCCAGTCATTGTTCAGAAGCAAATTGTTTAGGTGCCATTATTTGTTGAAGTTTCTGAATCTTCTTCCATTGTTGATTTCTAGCTTTAATGCATTGTGGTCTGATATGATTCAGGGGATTACATCAATCTTCCTAAATTTGTTGAGGGAGGATTTATGAACTAGTATGTGGTCAATTTTGGAGAAGGTTCCATGCACTACTGAGAAGAATGTATAATCTGTGTCTTTGGTGTCGAATGATCTTGTGTGGCAGTTTGAATAATGTCCCCCAAAAGAATTAAAGGTTTATTATAATTGTGAATTGTCTTTAGCCTTCTGGCTGGAGGAAATGTCACTTTGGCCTAGCTTCCTGGGGACTAGTCCTTTCTCATTTGGATGTAAAATACTAAGGATAGATATGCAAAAGAAGAGCTGGAACCCTGGTTTGGAATTCTGCATTTTGTGAATCACACACTGTGTGTGCTTGCTTGCTTCTGGTGGTTTGTTCTCTCTCTCTCTCTCTCTCTGTCTATCTCTCTCTCTCTCGTCTCACTATCTCTCTCTCTGTGTGTGTCTCTGCTTGCTTCTGTGAAAGGGAACCAGCCTTTTTCCTTAACTTCCCCTGGATCTGTTCAATAAATATTTTCCTCCCCAAATCGAGCCTGGTTTGGAGATTAATCCCAGCAGCATGTGGCTGACTACACAAGTTGTATTATTTTTTCAATTTGCTTTTTTGTGGTCTCTTAATTTCTAAATATTGGTTGATTTTATGGAGGCGAGTGTTTAAAAATTTTGCCAAATACTATCTATACAGTCTTCTTTAAATGACTCTATGGTAATGAAAAATTAAGAGAAGTACCAAATTAAATTGAATAATTGTTCAGTCATGTGGATCAGGCTAGCTACATAGAATAGTCATCAGACTGCTCGAATCACATTGCCTGGGGTCCTGCATGTGGTTGGCCGTCTTATTAAATCTTAACAAGGTTCTGGGAATTTCTCTTTCTGACAAAGTTTGCTTTGTGTCTCCCATCCTCCCACTTTGCCTTCCCTGCAGGGTGCTTCATCCTCAGACATCAGGAAAGCCTATCGCAAGCGTTCACTGACCTTACATCCAGACAAGAATAAGGATGGCAATGCAGAAACTCAGTTTAGACAAGTAAGTGGACCATTCTAGTGAGTGAGTGAGTGTGTGTGTGTGTCATGACAGTTGTATTAATAAATATTTCTGACTTATTATCTTAAATGTAGAACATTTTCATTTGAATATGAAGTAATCTAAATATGACACAAATTTTTTATTTCTGTTTAAATGGAATTCTTTTTAACCAACATTTGTGGTCCTAGAATCTGTAATTTGTTAGAATCATAATTGTCATAGTTTTCTTGTGTAAATTATAGCTTTTGTTTTTGAAAAGTACATTTTGGAATAAATGATTACTTTTGCATCTTTTATGAAGATTCATTTTTTTAAACTTTGTAAGGTGATACCAAAGGCATAAAATGCTATGTATACTTGAGGTTTCGACTGTTTATTGCATGATAGGCACATAGGATTTTCTGCGTGTGCCATCTAGAGCCTTGACTCTCCTATGTGATTTCTTATAGTTGAGACTATTTTCATTGTAAAATAGTGCTTCTGTTTTAGTTGGTGGCCATTTATGAAGTTTTAAAGGATGATGAAAGAAGAAAGAGGTGAGTTTACATTTGAATTTTCTGTTGTTAAAGTTTCATGCCACAGCTTTTACAAGGGAAGAATTGTCTCATTTTATTTAAATTAGTGTTTTATTCCTTCCAAGAAATGCATTGTTTCATAAATCTGTGTTTCAAACAGAGTTAATTTCTGTTGAACATATTTGCTAGGTTAATTCAATGCTTATAAATTTTAGGACCATAAGTCATAAGGTTATTAGCAAGATGTTTAACATGGTGTTTATGCCCTGAGAAATGCAAATAGTACTTGACTTCAAAGAGATGTCCATTCTTTTTGATGCATCAATAATCGCCCCCCAACTCCTTCCTTTAATGTCTAAAATTAACCTGTTAGTCATAGTTGTATTAACATACTTTCCTAATGTTTCTTTAGTCGGACCTAACTATTGAGTGATAGAAAATAGATTTGGATAAGCTGTAGAAGGCAGTAGTGAAAGGAGAATGTTTATCTGTTCTCATTTGTTTTGCTTTCTTCCCTGTCCTTGATGTCTTGGTGATTCTGTGTTGTCTGTGCCTCTTAAGAAGAGATAATATACTTTCCTTGTGGCCAGTCAGGTACATGGAGATTGCAGAATCTTTCTTCTATACCTTACAGACTGTGTGGAATGTAGATAGAACTGTGTGGGGTTTAAAGTTTTTTAAGTCAGATTTATACTGTAATCCATTCTAGATCAGCCCTCAGGATGCATGTGCACAAAAAGCAGGGTTTATTTATTTTGGGGGGCCAAAAATCAAAGTGGATCACTTTGAAAACTTGAAAATGTTGCTGAGCAGTCTTAAGACTACTTAAACAAAATATCCAGATATCTGAGGTTTAAGCCAAATCCAGCCTAAATATTTTATCAGTCTATGACATTTTAAGACAACCTTCAAAACTATGCTATGTGACATTCTGTACCTTTCTTCAAATGTATTGTCTAGATTTATTCTATTTCCTAAATGTTAGCTAGCATTCCTGATTCTCATCTTAACTCTCTCACTTTGAATACCTCATTTGTCAGCTCGAAAAGCAGGAACTCAGGAAACTCGAGTGTTCATTGCTTCATGACAAGGGCTGGCATTGATCCAGATACCATAGCACACATTCCTTTGGTTTGAGACAATCCATAGTGTTGAGAGAGTCCTAGATGTGTTTTCAGAAAACCTTAGTGTGTTTTCCACATCAAGAATGTGGAGGTAAAGATAGCTTTATTTATTCCATCATCCTTGGCATCAAATTTTGTCTTTTTGCTTGTTGTTATCTTAGAAGGCAGTAAACTTTAACAATGTCTTTCAACTACAATTATTTTTACCTTTTCAGAGCTAATCACTTCTTGCATATAACTTGTTTCTTCATTAATATAGAATAATAAACATAGAGATAATAAACATTATCTCTCTAGGATTATTTCCCTCTGCATTTATTTTAGAATGTTGGCAGGAAAAAAAAAAAAGAAAAAGAAAATGATCTGTCAGTTACGCAAACATCTGTAGTATTTATACCCCTGGAGGCACAAGTAAGTCTTTGGTAACTGGTTTTCCTGAGGCAAAAGTCTTAGCTAATCAAGCTAAGAATCACTCCTCTAAAGCTTGTGCCTGAGGCCAGGTGACCTATGAGTATTTAGACATGAAGGGAAAGACTTATCTGCAGGGCTTCTAGTAAGGTTCCTAATTTCTTAGAAACAAAAGAGTGCAGTTAGCTTTATCTTCTATAAGGTCACCTCATACTGGTTACAAAATACTTTTTACTGTCACAGTTTTATTATAAGTATTTGTTTAATAATAAATGCTTTTAAAGGTATAAACTTAGGGGCTGGGAAGATGGCTTAGCAGTTAAAGGCACTTGTTTACAAAGCCTGTCAGCTATGGTTCAATTCCAAAGCCACCCATATAAAGCTGAATTCATTTTTTAAATGCAAAAAGTGATGCAAGCATCTGTTCATTTGCAGCAGCAAAAGACGCTGATGTGCATGGGTGCATACCAATAAGTAAAAGAATTTTTTTTTTAAGTTTTACCTTCTAGGCTGGAAAGATGACTCAGTGGTTAAAAGTGCTTGCTTGCAAAGCCTGATGGCCTGTGTATAATTCAGTGATTTTTAAAATAAATGTAAGGAGTTGTGCACAGTGTAATCACAATCCTGTTTTTGAACATTGCCATCACTTCAAACACATTCTTCAAGGTCTGAGGAATTTTGGGGTTCCTTGTCAATACATCAATATACCAACACTCCTACAAATTCAGGGTACCTCGGATTCTTATGAACTTAAAGTATTAAACCCATAGACCTGAAGGTAAGGTTTATAGACTTTATTAGATTAAGAGAAGGAAGTACAAGGAGCTCCCACCATGAGGGAAGCAAGAGGGGAGGGGGTAAAGCTAGCCAAGTGACCCAAATTGGGTCATTTATAGATTCTGAAAGGGGGCTGAGCTAACTAGTCATGGCATGACACCAAGTTTTTGGGGGCTGAGCTTAACCAACCACAATGTCAGGATCACATTTAAACCTTCCAGGAATGCTCTTTCCCAGGGAGGGGGCTCAGGTTGTTTATGGAAACACAGATTTTTGCTAACTCCTTTAGGCAAGAGATAAGGAGAAACCAGATTTTTCTCTGTTCTCTAGCAAAATGCTGACTCCAAGGGCAAGTCTAAGAACGTTCCTGCTTTTTAGTTTGGGGCCCAGTCACCCTAAACTGCCTCAGCTGAGTTGGTAGAGTGTTGCCTAGAGTATCCTGGGTTTGAGCTCCTTCTATGAATAAACTGGGCCTAGTGGCAGATACCTGTAATCCCAGCATTTAGGAAGTAGAGGCAGGAGGATACAAAGGTAAAGACCATCCTCTTCTGCAGGGGTCAGCCTAGGATGCCTGAGATCCTGTAGAGAGAGGGAGGTAGAGAAGGGGGGAGGGAAGGAAAGAAGGAGAGAGACAGTGAACAAGAAGGAGAGGGAAGAGACAAGTTTCTCCTGCCAGATGTGTACACCTCTGTAATCTCATCACTTTATCCCAGCAGGTAGGAGGTACAAGGAGGAGGATCAAGAGTTGGCAGCCAACTTGGGCAACATGAGAACCTTCTCAAAAAAGGAAGTTCCCCAAGCTCATTTGTAGACAATTCTCACTGATACGGGGAAAATCTTGGCACAGTTGTTTGGTTTTCACCATTGAATTTTCCCCCTGAGTTTGTGTCCTCCAGTGCAAAAGAATTGTACACAGGGACAGAAATAAATTTTAATTGCACACATTCATTCTAATTTATTAATTTAGAAAAAGAGGAATTGGATGGGGAAGTCCCCCAGTCACCATGTGGGAAGTTACAGAGTTCTCCAGCCACCAGTGTGGGGAGAACACGTGTCAGAGAGTTTAATAGAACTTATAGTGTTCAGCTAAATAAGCAGCCAAAGAAAGGATAACAGAAAGCTCCTATTATGAGAAGAGGTTTATGAGGGAAAAGTTCGAGAACCTGACCCCACCCCAGCCATTAACTGGGGTGGGGGGAAGGCCTTACCTTCCTGAGGCCTGGATCAGCAGTCCCTTTACTCCATTGCCACATGGGGGAAGAGAGAGGCTGACTTCCTCTGTGGAAGTGAATTTAAGTTCTTCCCAGGTGAGTCAGAAAGACAGCTGATTGGTTCATATTTGACCAATCAGTTTTAGCACCTAGGTTGTAGCTCTAATTAGACACTTCCCACTCAAGGGGAGGGACTGCATCTGCAGAGGTCTGCCCATCACATCACTATGATCTTCAGCCCCAGGCAATCACTTTTCTTTTCTGCTTTTTCCATATAAACAAAATCTTGCTGTGTGGAGTCTTTTGAATCTGGCTTCTTTTTATTAGCATATTGATGTGGGAATTTGGGGGCTCAGAGGGGTCCCCCAGACTTATGAACCCAAAGTTTTGGGTTCTTTCCTAATCTTTAATGAAGAATAATACAGAATCAAGAAGAACAAATTATGAATTATTGAGCTTATTTGGGGAGAAATCACAATTTGTGGAGTTTTATTAAAGGGAATTGGGACTGGAAAGGAAGACTAGAATGTTTTTATGTAGAAAACACATTTCAGAAAAGTGGAAAACTGAGGCTCAGACTGTGAAGCCAGACTGAAGCTGGAGACTAGATGTGGAAGGCTAGGGAAGCTGAGGCTTAGAGAGGGAAGCCAGGTTGAGGAAATGCTGTGGTCAGACAGAGTTTCAAGGAGGGGGCAGCAACTTGGCATTGGCCTCGTGTTTTCCCATGGAGGGAGGGGAGGCTGGGGAAAAATGAGAGTGCCCACATGGCAGATCCAGAGTGGGAATCCACACCTGGTACAGTTGAGGGACCAGAAGACAGATATGAGTGGGGAGACAAGGATCAAAAGACAGGATTAGGGCTCAGAGAGTGGGGCTGGGAACAAAGACTCATGTAGGGGTAGTCCAGGCCACACCAAAGTGGAGAAGCCAGGAAGAGGAAGGCACACGTTAGCCTTTATAGAGTTTAATTCAGGTGTGTGTGTGGGGGGGGTTATCTGACTTGTTACTGAATCCGGAGGATGGATCATAGAGTCCGTCCATGTCTGGGGCTGGGGTCCTAGCATGTTCAACTGTGGACAGCAGGGGACGCTGTAGATCCCTGTCAGTCAGACACGAGTTCTAGTCCAAGTTAGGAGTTTTCATTCTTGTGCCAGGATGAAATAGCAGGTGTTTGGCATCTTCGGCTCCCTCTGGGCCTCAGTCCCTGGCTGAAACCTGCCTAGCTTTCTCCTATTCTGTCTCAGTATGTTTTTGAGATTAATTCACATTGTAGCATATTGTAGTAGTTTTACTGCACTGCACAAATACAGTTTAAAATGCAGATATTAGCCTTAATTATTAAAACATTTTACAAATCTATTGCATAATTATGATAAATTTGATTACAGATGTTTTCAAATCACAATGAACATTGATCTGAGAAGAAGAAATCTAATTTAGCACCTTCTCTAATTTGGAGCTATGACACATATATAGTATATAAAATGCTGTGCACCATAATTTTTGGCAAATTTATGTGTATTTTGAAGAAGTATGAGATCAGTTAATTTACTCTTGTTTCCTGTTTATGATCTTTGTCTAGCTAATTTTTACTGGAAGATTGAAATCTTACCCAAACATAAGTTATATTATTCTTTTGAGTTGAAAATTTGGGCTGGAGAGATAGCTTAGCGGTTAAAAGTGCTTGCTTGCAAAGCCTGATGGCATAATGGCTTGATTTTGATTACCCAGTACCCACAAAAGCCAGATATACTAAGTGGCTCAGGCATCTGGAGTTACTTTGCAATAAAAGATCCTAGCGGCCATTCTCTCCTCTCTTCTCACATTCTCTCTCTCATAAACAAGTAAATTTTTTAAGAAAAAAATTCAAACTGTGTGTGATAAGTTAAGCTTAGGAAAATGCTATAATTACTCATTTTGTGCTACTTAAATTTTCTATATAAGTTCTGTATTTATGTTTTAAAATGTATAATATTCAAATTTGTATGAATGTTTTCTGCTAGTAATTAAAATTTTTTTCAGTATTAATAATAGTTCAAATATGCTTGAATGCAGATTCTAGTATGGAACTCAATAATGATCATGCAATCATTTTTATATTATGTACATTTTACAAAAATTAAATGAAGTAGATGAAGTTTGTAAACATGCTGGCTATAGTGAATTGTTCAACTAATATAGTAGGTTCCCCCAAAATGCCTTTATAATTCCATGATTTTTTTTGAAAAATATTCTTATCTATTTGTAAACAGAGAGAGAGAAGAGAGACAGAGAGAATGGGTAAGCCAGGGCCTACACTGCTGCAAACAAACTCCAGATGCATGTGCCAGTTTGCGCATGTGGCTTTATGTGGATGCTGAGGAATCAAACCTAAGTCCTCAGGCTTTGCAGGCAAGGGCCTTAACCACTGAACTATCCCCCATAGGATTTTTTTTTTTGCATCAGCGTCTTAGAAACTTATGTCTTACTACATGTCTATAAATTTGCACGTTCTTCTGTTTACTTTTTTAATTCATTTGTTTGCTAGCAGAGGAAAGGTAGAACAGAGACAGAGAGAGAATAGACGCAGTAGGGCCTCTAGCTACTGACATGGACTCCAGATGCCTGAGCCACTTTGTGCATCTGGCTTTACGTGGATGCTGAGGAATTGAACTCTGGTCTTTAGGTTTTGCAGGCAAGTGTCTTAGCCATTGAGCCATCTCTCCAGCCCAACAGAGCATTTTAATAGTGTTCTGTGCTTTAATTTTAATAGTGCTATGTGTTTTATTTTTAATATAAAAAGCATAATGAAGTGAGTTTTATATTTTACATTGTCAATACAAATGTTTTTTCTTGAATAATTTATGAAAGTAATATTAGTATGTATTTTAAGAAGTGCATTTGTCGTTTTCAGTGTTCCATCAAGAAAATAATAATTTATCTTTTAATAGCATACATTTTTTAAGTGAGCTATAATAGAAGCTATCTTCCCTTAAAATGGCCAGGCATGTGAGCTATAATGTTTGTTGATAGCAAAGTCAATAGAGCATTGATCTAAGCTTAATCTTTGGACACTGTTATTTAGAGTGTCAGACATAGCCTAGGAAATATCTGGTGGGTTTAACGTGCTCAGTGCATAGGATTTTCCTGTCTTGAATTTAATTATACATGAATACAAACTTATATGTGAGTTAGAAAAAGAGTAGTTATTAGCCAATAATTAACATTTTATGCAATGATGGAGATGTGAAATATTTGATAGTTTTTTTAGTTTATGAGGTCATTTTTGTTTTCTTCCAATACAGTTTAGCTCCTAAACAGATTTAATTTTTACTAATGCTAGAAAGGAATTGTCTCCTTTCTGTATTCATAACCATATTTTTTAGATGAAGTTATTTCTTGGGAGAGATTTGCTGAAAATGATGAACTTTTATTCACCTTTTTTCATTCTCATAAATCTGAAGTAAAATAAGAATTTAGAATAAATGGGGGAATTAACTTTCACTGGACTTCATTTGAATGTTATAATCTTGTGTTATACCAATCAATACCTTTTTAACCTGTATCCGAATTAAAACGAACCAGCTTTTAGAAGATAGATTTAAGCATAAAAATTTGAGGGCAAAGCCGGGCATGGTGGTGCATGCCTGCCTTTAATCCCAGCACTCGGGAGGCAGGGGTAGGAGGATTGCTGTGAGTTCAAGGCCACCCATAGTGAATTCCAGGTCAGCCTGGGCTAGAGTGAGACACTACCTCGAAAAACTAAAAAAAAAAAAAAAAAAAAAAAAAAAAAAAAAAAAAAAAAAAAAAAAAAAAAAAAAAAAAAAAAAAAAAAAAATTGAGGACAAAAATACTAGTTTTATGAAGCCATATTATATTTTGATGTTAATATTTAAGAAATGCTATAAATATTAAGAAAGGAAATTACTGAGCACCATATTTTGCTTGGCTCTGCCACTATAAAACCATATTATAATTTGACTTTTATAAGATGTCCTTTTCTTTTACTGTTTGGTGACTCTAATAGTATTAATAACTAAAGTTAATTCAAAAGACGAGTTTTTAAAGATTTGCTAATAAAGTATATTCTACATTAATAACAGTGGTTTTTCTACCAAAAAAGTTTCTTATAATAAACCCTCTGCTTTTTTAAGTGTATCTCCAAGGTATCAATTTAATGACTATCAAAGTAGCTACAGCAGTTGTTGCATTTAAATTGATTTACATGTCAAGACTGGCAGTTTAGCAGCTGCGCTATTATTCCTAGATCGGTCAATTTACTTGAGAAAAACCTACTACTGAGCTCTACTGACCCGCTTGACAATATAGACCCTATTTCTGTTCCTGTAATTAGGCCTGAGACTAACTCAGAATATTTTTAATTAAAATATTTTGGTCAATGTGTTGCACCAAATTAAGCCTTTCAGTGAAGGTTTAATTCTAGAAATAGTGTGATTAGAATATTTAATGAGTTGTGGTCAATTAAGATTAGCAGGTTGGTTATGTTGAACATACTGTGTGTGTGAGATCATTTTAAATTGCACAATTAAAAATATTACTCCTTATTTTTAGAGTTAAAATAATTTGCCTCAATAACTGATAGATAAATTTAAACAGATTTGAAAATTTATTTTAAAATCACCTTTTTAGCTTAAAGTACTGAGAATGATCTAAATGAATTACAAAGAAAGCTGTCACTTGTTAATGTTCTTCCCCATCCATCAAAAGCCATAAATTAAGAGTTTACAAATTAAACAGTTTTTATTGAGGACTGTGACATACATTGATTTTTATAGGTCCTTCTCTAATTTGTGATGTTTTTGTTTTTTAAAGTGACATGAACTTACAGATCAAAAGGCATTTCTTTTATAGACTCTGACCTCAAGACACTTTGATAAAACACTATAAACTATCTGTATATTTCATCTGTGAACTACCATTATTATGAGAGTAGAAATTAAAGTGGTGACTAAAAAAATTGTTCCTGACTGTGGGTCAGTTCATGTGTCATTCATGGACACTTATCTCTGATTCTTCCCCCTCCCCTTTAAGACCCTTCCTTTTGTTGCTGATTTCTCTTTGGGGGGATTTGCCAGACACGGGTAGACAGGTAGACCTGCTATATCTCCTTTAATGTAAATGCATTATAGGAGTCCTCACCGGGTGCCATAAAACAAGATTTGGTATCCAGAGTGTATTACCACTGCGCACCTTCCTGGGGGTTGTCAGTTATGAAACCACATAAGTTCCTTTGAATTGACTAGACACTGTAGTGTTTGTAATCTATATCAGTGTTACATATTTGGGAGAAATTCTTTTCTTTTTAAATACAGATAGAAATAAAAGTTTTGTTGTTAGGTTTTTGTTTTTACTTTTTTATCTTAAACTCCTCATGAAAACTGTTATATTTGCGACTGTAGGTATGATGATATTCTGATCAATGGACTTCCAGATTGGCGACAGCCTGTGTTCTACTACAGGCGGGTGAGAAAGATGAGCAACGCTGAGCTGGCACTGCTCTTGTTCCTCATTCTCACTGTGGGGCACTATGCCATTGTTTGGTCAATCTACCTGGAGAAGCAACTTGTAAGTACTGATGCTAAATCAACCAACCTGTTCTCCTTCATTCTATATGGAATTCTAGACATTGATTTCTCAAGTGATGAAAGTTTCTATTTTCTACACATATGCCTTATTCTTAGTTTTATGCTCAACAATTAAGTGCTTGATTTATTTCTACGTCAAGAACACAAGTGTTTTTCTTAAATCCTTTTTAAAAATACACCACTTGAGTAAAGGTCCAAATAATTAGTAGAAAATTAGAAAGTAGAGCCATATTTTCACAGTTATCACCTCTTAAATAGAATATTTTATTAGTGCAAGATTAACTTTAGGATATTTTTTGTTATGGTCACATTACATATTGAGTGTTTAGAAATATTTGGTTAAATAAATTTAAGATTTACGTTGAACAAATTTATGACTTCAGAGATCAGTTCAAAAAATTATTAGTTTTCTTAGTCTAATATGCTAGTTAACTTTGTTATGGTGCTTTATTTATATGCTAAAGATAATCAAACATTTATCAGCATTCGTGAATTAGCATCTGTTTACTCATTTCTTTATTATTAAAGTTGCATGAATGAGAAAAAGTAATTTGAATGCTTTCTCTTAGGAAACTTGGATTGCTATGGATATGCACATGACTGACAGTATCTAACGTGTGTGTGTGTGTGTGTGTGTGTGTGTGTGTGTGTGTTTAGGCCTGATACCATGGCAACATTTATTGTGAAAGAATGATGATTTAACTTAATCTTGTTGGGCCCTTCCATACATTTGCACAGAAGGAAGAGTTTTGGTAAATTTTAAGAGTATGTGCTCATGGTCATCTATAACCATAATTCTTTTCACATTAAGGATGAACTGCTTGGTAGAAAAAAGAGAGAAAAGAAAAAAAAGACAAATGGCAAGAGTGTGGATGTATCAAAACTTGGTGCTTCAGAAAAAAATGAAAGGTGGGAACATAACAAAAATCTTACATAATTAAAAATTTTGAAACATTGGTAATTTTGTTCAGCTTCATGTGTCCATCCTCTCAGATATGCTTTCACATGTGTAGTAGGTTTGTAGAATCATTTGTGCCATCATGTATAAGCCAAACTCTAATCCTCAGCAAAATTGCCACTGGTTTTCTCTCCCTATAAAGTGCTCATATATATATATATATATATATATATATATATATATATATATATATATATATATATATATATATATATTTAAGTAGTATTAAACTCTTAAATCCTTATGGTTTCAAACTCTTGTACTGAACTTTATAAACAGTATACCTAGAAGAATCTGTCTCTGCTCAGAAGTGATCATAAGTAGAGAAGTAATGAGTGATATGCAATAGACTCAAAATGGTACCACCACCACCTCTTCTGCTGATAGAGGTAAGGGTTTAAATAGTCCACACAGCAGGGCAGGACTGGATCAGTGTGGGATGGAGAGCAGAGACTTCTGCCTGTCTTCCATTCTGATGATATCAGTGAGTAATTCCTCAATGAATTGCAAATGACATTAATTTTCATGTATTGGTTTGCTTATACTACAGTGTTCTTATCTGGTTGTCAGCACTTGGGAACACTCTGATGATGATTCAACTTTTATAGCTAAAGTAATCAGATGGTTTAAGAATTTATTTTGTAAAGTAATGAAAGCCTGGTTTAGAAAAAGGGTTTTAAAAACATGTTTTATATCTTGATAGGAGCGTCCTTCCCTAAACCCCAGCATGAATTCTTGTACTTGTTCAGCTAGTTCATTTCACAAATGAGGATATCAGATTAAGAGTTAGCTGTCATAAATACTTCACTGGATACTTTCTTCCTGTTTTTGATTGAAGTAGACATTCAGAAAGAATTCATAAAGATAGTTTGTTCCCCAACTTTATCTTGCTGATTTGTTGTTTGGGTTTCCCCCACTTTTAGATTGCTAATAAAACCACAATGGCATGACTTGCTTCCATGCAAACTGGGAATTTGGTTTTGCCTTACACTAAAAGCATTGCCTCATCTAATCCAGGTAAAATGTACTTCTTTCATATAATATTAGATGCTTTTATTTTTAATTATTCATGAAATAATTCATGCCTATGTCTGCTATCTGAATGCTGATATACAGTGTATTCTTCATGATATTGAATGCAGTAGTGTTTTTATGAGTTAACCTTAACATAGAGTAGCTCTAAGATTATTTAGATATTCCTATATTTATCTCATATTTTGCTTATTAGAATTCCGTGTCACTAGGAAAAGGAAAAAATATCTTTAAAATGGCACTTAAGTAAATTTTTTAAAAATAAAAAGTATAGCCTGTACATCTGTTCATGGACATTTGTATAGATATATAGTTTCCCATTTTATTTTGGAACTTTTTAAAGATTGTGCAGACAGCCGGGCGTGGTGGCGCACACCTTTAATCCCAGCACTCGGGAGGCAGAGGTAGGAGGATTGCTGTGAGTTCAAGGCCACCCTGAGACTACATAGTGAATTCCAGGTCAGCCTGGACTAGAGCGAGACCCTACCTCAAAAAAAAAAAAAAAAATATTGTGCAGACATTTTTGTTTTCTCCTGATAATCAGACTTTCTGTTTCATGTTAGCCTTGATCAAATAATAAAATAGGGCCAAAGATATGGCAATTTCCTTTTATTCTTTACTTTTAGCAACTAGTCTTATTTTAATTATTAGAAAAATTTCAACATATAAACATAATATTTGAAAATAAGTATAATACTTATAAAATTTTATACTATACAAATTTTGAGGCTAAAAGATTATAATTTTGGAGAATAAATGTTTTATTTGAGAATACAGGTGATTGTAAGCTAGAGCCAGTCTACCCACTTCATATTCATATATCAAAACTGTTTTTCCTAATCATCTGTAGAAATCGAATGACTCCTAGTTTTGTACTTTATCTTCCTCGTTTTTCTCATTATGAGCATTTTATATTTGAAAACAATGAAAAGTACTAGTGTACCTCTTTCTAGTCTTGAGAAATTATTTAGCTGCTAGTCTATCAAAATAATTCATACTAATACTTATTTCTTATAGATTCTTTTGTTTATAGTTAATAAAAATTAGAATGTAAGGGCTTAGCCATTAAGACATTTGCCTGCAAAGCCTAACAACCTGGGTTTGATTCCCCAGTACCCATATCAAGTCAGATGTACAAAGTGGCACATGCATCTGAAGTTTGTTTGCAGTGGCTAGAGACCCTGGTGTACCCATTCATATTCTCATTCTCATTTTCCCTCTCTCCAAATAAAATATTAAAAAAATAAACAAGTTTAAAAAATTAGAATGTAAAAGCTTTTGTTGTAAGTTATTTATTTGAGAAAGAACTGAAAATACTTGTACACTGTCAAAGTTAATAAAAGAGAAAAGGTATATTTATCATATTGTATGTTTATGAAAACATATAACTGAAATATATTGTTAGGACAATTTTAAAATATTTATTTGTGTGTGTGTGTGCGTGCATGCATATCAGCATCTCTCCCAACTGCAAACAGAATGCCAGATGTGCCACTTTTTGTATCCAGCTTTCTGTGAACAGGTAGGGAAATTAACCCAGACCAGAAAGCTTTGCAAGCAAACACCTTAAACTCTGAGCCTTGTCCCCAGGCCTTTCTCTTTTTTAGGCCTGGTTGTTTTTTTCTAACTTTAAAATTTTCAGTAGGCAAACTAGAATGCAGATGATTTTGAAGTATAATCATGAATACCACATACAATGTTGTCTTAAACTCTTCATTTGTAATTTTAAACTAAGTCATTTGAAACAAGGTTTATTTGGAGCCAGGCCTGGTGTTGCATGCCTTTAATCCCAGCACTCAGGAGACAGAGGGAGAATTGCCATGAGTTCAAGGCCGCCCTGAGTCAACATAGTGAACCCCAAGTCAGCCTGGGTTAAAGTAAAAAAGATTTATTTGGTAGGTAGCATGTTTAGTTTTCAAGCAGCATAATGTCCAATTTAGAACTAATATACCAATTTAGATTTACAATTGACTTTAAATTATCTGCTTTTGGTATCTATACCCATAAGTTAAACAATTGTTTTGACTCATAAGCTTTTTGAAAATATATAAAAATGGGACTGGAGAGATGGCTTAGCCCTTAAGGTGCTTGCCTGCAAAGTCTAAGGACCAGGGTTCATTTCCCTAGTACCCATGTAAAGTCAGATGTACAAAGTGGTGCATGTGTCTTGAGTTCGCAGTCCCTGGAAGGTTTGGTATGCCCGTATTCATTCATTCAACTTCTCTCTGGGTCTAGCGCTCTCTCCCCCCTCCCCCCCCCCAGTTTTGTTTTGCTTTGTTGAGGTAGAGTCTCCCTCTATCCTGGGCTGACCTGGAATTCACTTTGTAGTCTCAGGGTGGATTTGAATTTAGGGCAATCCGCCTAACTCTGCCTCCTAAGAGCTGGGATTAAGAGCATGATGACTTATGCCTAGCTTAATTTTAAAGTTTTTACTTACATAAGCTAACTTTTGCCTTTCAGCTTGTATTCAGGCATTTGCATTAAAAGATTTTTATAAACTGAGCTGGGCATGATGGTGCACACCTTTGATCCCAGCACTCAGGAGGTGGAGGTAGGAGGATTGCCATGAGTTCAAGACCACCCTGAGACTACATAGTGAATTTCAGGTCAACCTGGGCTAGATTGAGACTCTGCCTTGGAAAACAAAAAACAACAACAACAAAAATATATTTATAAACTTAGTGTTTGCGTTTTACTCTTTATTATTTCTTTCTGATAAATGCATTAAAAATCATACAGTTATAATTCTCCACATTTTCCTTGAATAAGAATTCTGAAGCATCATAATTTATTCATTCGGTCCTTTTATAGTCTGGTAACTTACCAGTCAAGTTTCTTCCTACCTCATATAACATTTCTCGGTACTATAACTTGTAAAATTTCTGTAGATAAATGTTGTTTAAAGTTATAAATTGTTCACATTGATAAATCCTCATCCCATCTTCTAGCAAGTTGATCTAACATAGACAAGGTTAAAATTTAAATGATTATAGGAAGTTTCGTTGTGTATATCCTTTATCCCCATCACGGCTCGTGAGTTGCATAAGAGCAGTAGCTGAATCAAGACTGGGATCTTCTCTGTATTACTCTTGCTTTTACGGATGATGGGTGGGTGGGTGGGTGGATGGATGGATGGATTTTAAAAATAGTTGCCTAAGAGAGTGGCAGTTTATTGAGCTATCTGTTTATGGAAACATCCTCCCATTCTCACATGCAGATCACACTACAACTATGGACAAACCGGTATGATCACCCCCTTAAAATTACCACTTCCTTCCTAGCCCCAAACAAGCAAAACTGTCACAGCTAATTAACTAGGCGGGAAAGCCCCTATCAAAGGCTTTTGTTGGAAGCCTTTCTACTTAGAGTTAAATACAGATTTTCCAAGGGATGAGGGCAGTTTATTTTCTTAAATTTTATTTTATTTTAAAACTTTCAGGCAAGCATATTTTATGTAGAAAATACATACACAAATAAGAATCAAAAAGCTGGTCTGAGTTTTATAGTGCTTGAAACTCCACTACTACAGAAAGACAAATAGATATAGGAAAATTGAAAAAGCCTCACAACATAAAACAAAAATTTCTTATTTCTGCCTTCTTGAAGGAAGGCACAAATGCATTTACTCAGTGATCCAAAGGTAGAATTATTAGCAGATGTAGAAAAGATAAAAGCCACAAAATGTTAGAAACATATAGTCTCTCTGGTCCATATTTTGTAGCTGAACACTTGTGACTCAGATTGGTGAAGCATTTTGCTCAAATACTATAACTAGTTTATGATGGAAATGAAACATAAAGCAGATAAAAGTATTAACTTGTAGGAAATATTAAAACTAAAAAAATAGGGGCTGGATAGATGGCTTAGTAGTGAAGGTGTTTGCCTGAAAAGCAGGAGGACCCAAATTCAATTCCCCAGTGACCACATAAAGCCAGGTGCACAAGGTGGTGCATGTGTTCATTTGCTGTGGCTGGAGGCCCCGGCATGCCCACTCTCCTCTGTCTGCTTCTTTCTGTCTCAAATAAATAAAATATTTTTAAAAGAGCTTTCTAAAAAGCTTAATAAGCTATTTGATTTGAAATTCTCTTGAGCATTCAGACAGATTTCAGTTATTAGACAAGCTGTCAGAGGGTTATTGCATTGGTTGGGCCTGAGTAGATGGCTCATATTGTCTCTTGTCTCAGCACAAATGGTAAGACAACTTTTAGGCTTTGTATCTCTGAATATGACTGTCTTGGGCATAGAAAGGTGTTGCTTCTGTTTTCAAGTTTGTGTTGTTCTGTATAGAGATTTGGGCTCTTACTCAAAGTGTACATTTTTAAACTTTTTCTGTATATTTTATTGTGTATTATGTGTAATTATGAGATAGTAGGAGGACTAGTCACTAGAACAATAAAATTTAATAGAGCATTTGACTTTTAGGCAGATTTTTAGAAATGCATTTACAGTATTTTCCTGTTGGTTGCTTGTAAGTTTGCAGCAAGAGATTTGTGCTGTCAAATAATCAAAAAGACATGGAATATTCTCCATCTTTTTCTATCTACCTCTCCTGAAAGCTCTTCCACATTCCTTCTTTCTATATTTCTTGTTCCTACCACATTAGATCAGTGCCTTTCTTTCCTCAGCCATGGATTGCTTATGATTTTTGAGCTTTATGTGAGGGGTAAAAGTAAAGCAAAACATGGTTGTGTCAGTTCAGAGTGTTATTTTAGCACCTGAATGAACTATGCCAATAATGTTAAAATAAACATTTATGTGTAGCTTTTCTTCATACCACAGCCCAACTACCTTGAAAGTATTTTATCTGCTAGGTTTACTAAATGAACATTCTTTTTGTAAACTCTTTGTTAGGCTAATGAAGACTTCTCAGTGTACATTCTCTGTGCTGACTTTATAGCACCTCTCATTTTATAGCTTGAGCATCACTAGTCTAAGCATCTGAAATCCAGAATCCACAAACTACCAAAACTTTTTGAGTGCTGATGTGATGATGTTAAGTCAATGATTAAATGGTCATAGAATTTGTTTCATGCTCAAAATTATTAAGCATATTCTATAAAATTCCTTTTAGACTATATATGAAACATTAAAGTATTTTATATTTGGACTTTGGTCTCCATTATATATGTGCAAATAATCCAAAATTGGAACATATGAAAAACCCAAAATACTTCTGGTCCTAAATATTTTATGTAAGGGATACTCAAGCTGTGACCAATAGACTGATAGATTATAGTAATGTACAGACCAATCTGAAATTCTACTGGATTCGAGAATTTTTTCTGGGTCGTACCACATGTCTGCTCCTAGTTGTTAAGAAGGGAAGCACTGCTCAGCTGTAGTACCAGTCAGGACCTAGGAACAAGGTGTCTGCATTTCTTCAAGCTATGCCCATCTGAAACACGTGGCCTCCTTGTTCACCATGGCAAGTACAAAAAGCCAGATGTGCATGAGCTGCTCAGTGGCTGAATTTAGAGACAACACATGATATTTCCACATGCAAACCATCTAGATATGGTTTTGTAAACTCCCACCCAATCTTATGAGAACATGAAAATGTGGGAAACAATTTTGGGTGAGCACCATTTTCTCTTCCAAAAATATTATTGAATATTCATTATGTATTCTGTATATCTTAAAAAACTCAACGTGTGGGCTGGAGTGGTAAAGGTTCTTGCTTGCCAAACATCATGAGTTTGATTTTCCAGTACCCACATAAAGCCAGATGCACAAAGTGGCACGTGCATCTGGAGTTTGTTTGCGCCCATTCTCTCTGTCTCTCTCAGTGTGTCTGTCTATGTCTGCTTGCAAATAAATAAATAATAGTAAACACAACACATATAGCAGTGGTTTAGCAGATAAGTATAAATAAATATAACTATACAATGACTTGTACAGATGCCCATGGTTTATAATCACATAAAAAATACTCATAAATTCTTTGTTAGCAAGAGGTTTAAATGTAAAATTAGTCTTCTACTTGGTATACAGGCAGGAAAACTTAAGCTCTTCAAGAAATTTAAGTATGAAGAAAATTGGTTTTAGAGAGAAATAGTCCCATGAATCTATCCATATGGATTATTAACTCTTTGAGAATAAGAACTCTTTCTGTTTGGAGAAATGTAAACTCTGTAGTTCTGCTCTAGTATTATGAAGCACTGGTGAAAGCATTCATTCATTCATTCATTCATTGAATAGTTATTAAACTTCTTTCCTGTCACACACAGTATTCAAAGGCTTTCAGGCTGCAAAAGAAACATGTAGCTTCCTATGTTGATAGGCTGGAGTTTATTTTGGACTCAAAATTATTTTGTGTTTCTTTTTTTTTTTTTTGTTTTTTGTTTTTTGAGGTAGGGTCTCACTCTAGCTCAGGCTGACCTGGAATTCACTGGAGTCTCAGGCTGGCCTCGAACTCACAGCAATTCTCCTACCTCTGCCTCCTGAGTGCTGGGATTAAAGGCATGCGCCACCACGCCTGGCACTTTTCTTCACTTAAATAGTACCTGAGGGATGAGGGGAAAAAAGGAGAACAGTTTATCTTTTCAAATCCCTTTGAATGTCTAAACTCCTTTAGAACATATACTTAAGAATAAGCACTCTCTCCTTGAACACAACCTAGATTCATCTGTTTTATTTTTGACCCATTTTAATTATTAGAAAATACTTCTTTTGTCCAAAGTCAAAATTTCTTCCTCTAGAATCATAATTAATTCACACCACTCTTCCTATAAATATCCTTAAAATAGCTTCTGGGAGTTACCAGATTATTCTTAATTTTCTCATCTCCTATTCCTTGTAAGGAAGAGTTTCAAGCTGCCTGACCATTTTATCACTTTCCTTTTAGAATCTTCCTTTCTTAATGTGCCTTTAAGTATGTAACACCATGCTATTTACACAGGGGTTGGAGCATAGTAGAATTCCTTAGTATAGTAGAATTATTAAGATGGTTGGTTTAGGGCTGAAGAGATGGCTTAGCGGTTAAGGCATTTGTCTGCAATGCAGAAGGACCCGAGTTTGATTCCCCAGTGCCCATATAAAGCCAGATGCACAAGAGGGCGTATGTGTCTGAAGTTCGTGCTGTGTCAATTCTCATTCTCTCTCTCTCTCTCTCTCTCTCTCTCTCTCTCTCTCTCTCTGTCTCTCTCGTAAATAAATAAATAAAATATATTTTTAAAAAAAGATGGTTGGTTTGTTAAAGGAGGAATACTTCCTGTAAGAGGCGTATTTTAACTATAACCTGTGTGTTACTCTTATGCAGGAGCCATGCAGATCTTGTATCGTTTCAATTTTAGTATATGTGCTGTTGAAGTGAGCATGTAACTATAATTTGAAAGTACAAATAAGATAACAAAAGAAAAACCATGGGGAACTAATTAAGTAAATGCAGAAGAACAGAGCAAATGACTGCCTTGAGCAGTGAATGAATTAAGGAATGTGTGCTAACACATTTAGAGTAGGTTAAGGTGATTGATGTGTTACAACCTTCGGTACATGTGGGTTTGGAGCATATGAGTACTTCAGAGAAGAACGTCATGAATGTATGTGTGGAGAAATGTCTAGTTTGGCAGGACCACCAGGAAGAAGCAAGCTGGTGTGCCCAGCAATAGGTCTTTACATTGAGTCAAGGAAGAACCAGATAAGGAGAATTAATATAAGCAAGAAGATTCAACATTTGGCAAGATGCATTTTATTTATTATTGACATAAAAATGATTAATAAGAAATAAAAGTAGCTAACACATGTAAGGCCTAACTCTATATGGACATCATTCTGTTTCCCAAATATTAAAAAAAAACGTAATCTCTACAGAACTTCGAGTAGGTACTTTATTATCCCCATTTGTGGGTGAGAAAAAGGATCCATAGAGAACTAAGGTAATTTGCTGAGTGGCTCACAGCTGGTAAAAGGCAGAGTTGGGGGTCTGCATTTAGGTACTTGGCTCCAAAATCTGCTCTCTCGTATTGACTTAGTATGCCAAGGTTAACAGAATCACAAGTTTGAGGCCAGCCTGGGCTAGTGGGGTCCTTTTCCAAAATCAGTAATCAAACGAAATCTGTCCTCGTAATCACTATCTCTTGCACCATACACTAGGATGATTTATTTCAAACTACCTTCTTTCACCTCTCATCAAGAACTAATCTGTGCCCTTCTTTTTTTTGCATGGTGCCACATTTCCTACTCCCCTCAAGGAGCCAATGCCTTCCTGGCCTTTTCTTCTTCCCTACTATTAAAACCTACTCTGTGGAAAGAAGCTAATAAGCTCATTCATTCATTCACACCAAGGTATAAATGACTGATATGACTTAATATAAAATAATACTCATCTAGGATTGAGTTTTCAAGGGGGGAGGTGGATACTGTTAAGGGACCATAAAATTTTAACCCTGAACCCTGTTGAAATTTAATTTATGTGTATATGGATATGGGAGGATGAATAAGTTGGGTAAAAGACTTATCTGTGCTCTTCTGTATAGCTGGCCCAAGAAAGGAAGGAAGAGAATGCCTTTACTATATCAAATATTAGACTATCAAATAATGGGAATACTGCTACTTGCCTAATTCATCATCAGGTGGAAAAATTCCACTATAATCCCAAGAGACATAGACCCAGGAGATGACTTTGACTTGGATATAGTCATAAACAAAATGAAATGAGATGATTGCATTCAAGGGTCTAAGTATTCATGTGTTTACATCTGACCTAGGTACTATTAAAGATTTTGTTCCTTTATTTTCTATAGAAATAACCTCCTCAGATGGGTCTGTTTTATCTTCTAGGAATCTTAAAGTATGGGAATTTTACCCTAAATTTTTCTTTGGTCCCCTTTTTATTCAATATTAGATCAAACCTTTTCATTTCCTTCTTTATAAGATTTCACATGTATTTCAACATAGCTAAATCCAAGAAACACTTTCTGAGTGCCTGTTCTATGCCACATCTCTGCTCTATCCCTACCTCTAATGTCTCATTTGCTAATAGAGGCAATAACATGACGTAAACATGTAAGTGTTTGCAAACAGAGCTAGTACATAGGCAAGAATTGCTCTGCTGGAGAAGGTAAAGAAAACTGGGTTTGAACAGGGTTTTCAAGAATGAAAAGGAATTCGTTAAAATAATGTCAAGGAGAAAAGTAGTCCAGCTTGAGGGTAAAGCAAATACATGGATATGGAAGTCAGACCTGGTAGTACATGACTGGAAGTGTGGGGAAAGAGCTGTTTTGCTCTGGTACATTGTTAGTCTTACCCATGTGTCACTTAAGATTTCAGCTACTGGATCTTGACACCCGAGTGTTTGTGTAGTGTGTGTCCAGTCCTCAGTCTTCCATGACAACTGTCTTGCACTGTTCCCTTAGAACAGTCGGAAAGGGAAATGACAGCTTTCACTCAGATATCCGTGGTTTTCATCAGATTTGCTTGTTGTGATTTTGAAAGTTACTGGCTCTAGAGTACTAACATGAAAATAGCACTAGTGCTTTGTTAGTCACAATGACATCATTCAGCGAGCCGACCTGCTGTCCATAGAAGATACCTACCATACAGTAGAGGAAAGCAGCAACTGGAAGAGAGTTTGCTTAAACTTACACTCCTGCAGTTTCTGTACTTAGCATTCTAGGAGAGAAAAGTCAGTTTCTCTGTTCATTGTAGTATTTGAAACACAAAAAGAAAGGCTACTTGTAAAATGAATATAATGGCTTAAGGAAATAACAGGGATAATACTGTCAAAGCAAACTTATTTTTATGTTAACTTACAACTTGTCTTTTAAGGATGCTGGTCAGTTTTACACAAAGTACAAAGAAACAAAATTGAAGGAAAAGGAAGACGCACTGACTAGAACTGAAGATGGAACACTTCAAAGTGAGTTTGAAGTCTTATCTGAGTTTGTTAACTATCATAGAAAGCTAGTGTATATGTAGATTTTCGTTTAGATTCAGCAGTCATTGAATTTTCTATGCTTTCTTTACTATTTTCCAATAGTAATTTGTACTTAATATGGTATGCACAAAAAAACTATTGTATTAAAGTCACCCAAAGTCCAATATGAGGAGAGAAAATGCCTGTGAAGCCCTAGTCATGTTTGAGTAATTTAAAAATACTTTAATGGATATGAAAACTAAGATTATAAGAATTTAAATATTTTTAATTTAACTAGCAAATAGGTGTGTCTGCATATTTTGAGGCATGCAGAATATTGTAAATAATATTGCAAGAGTTGTAGAGGGTTTTGTCAAGCGATCAGAGAGGTAAAGGGGTCACCTGAAGTCACGTTTTGGTGTGTGGGGCATAACACTTTGAGCACTCTAAGCCAGCAAGACATGTACAGAGGCTCCTTCCCCTGCACTTGCTGGGTCCATCCAGTGTGGAGTACTCATTGTCAGAACAGTCCAGAAACAGTCCTGAGAACCCCTGGTTGGAAGTCAGTGTATGTGAGTTATCATTTCAAGTCTTCTAAAAACAAAATACCTTTATTTTCAAGATATAATACTTCAAACATGAGGTTTGTCTATTTTTTCAAGTCTGTAGATAACATATTTGCTGAGTGAGGCTTGTTCCATGTTTGAATGTCTAATTGAACACGTCCTTGCTTCCTCATTTCTGAGCTTCAACAGCCTTGTCAGAAAAGCTTGTTTGTGACTTACACTGAGATTAAGAGAGTAGTTTTCTTCTAAAATTGATGAATTCCTGCATTCCATCTCAGACTGAGCATGGCAAAGCCAAGCCAAGCTGACTGTGCGAGGAAATTCCTAGAGAGGGAGCAGTAGAGTGGGTCCAAGCCTCATCACATTCCCTAGCAGGCGTTAGTGCTTAGTTTCCTTGTGACATTTATACAATTTTCATACAGAAATTATTTTTGGAAATCTTCAGTGAATGAAAAGAAGCCCATAAGATGATTGAGATGATGGCTATTTTTGAGAAATAATTATTATAGTAATCCAGAAATAACTATTTTAACTACTTCAAAGTACACAGAATGCTAATTTCCAAAAATAAAAGTTCCATTCAGGAAAAAAAAAATCAGAAAGATCTCAAGTAACAATGTACCGTAAGACCTTGGAAAAATAAGAACAAGTTACCCTCCTCCCCCAACTAGTAGACAGAAATAAATGAGATCAGGGAAAAAATTGATGAAATTGAACAAAGAATTAATGAAACAAGGAGTTGGTTCTTTAAAAAGATAAACAAGATTGAAAAACCGTTAGCCAAATTAAAGAAAAAATAGATTGAAACCCCTAGTTACAACAGATACTGATGAAATTCAGAAAGCCATTAGGGTGTATGTTAAGAACCTTATATTATGAGTGGGGTATAATGGTGTACACCTTGAATCCCAGCACTAGAGAGGCTGAGGTAGGAGGATCACCATAAGTTTAAGCCAGTCTATCTACAGAGTTCCAGGTCAGCCAGCCTGGACTAAAGTGAGACTTTGCTTTAGCCCAGGCTAACCTGGAATTCACTATGTAGTCTCAGGGTGGCCTCAAACTCATGGAAATCTGCCTACCTCAGCCTCCCAAGTACTGGGAGTAAAGGCGTGAGCCACATCGCCTGGCTAAAAAATAGTGTATATTTGAGATCTGGCTTAATGGTCAAGAGTGCTTGCTACATAAGTATCAGTTCCTCTTGGGACAGAAACCACCAGATTGAACTCCATAGAACTCATGTAAAAAGCTGGGCATGGCCATGCATGTCTGTAACCCCAGTCAATAGTGGGTGTTGTGGTCAGTTTTCTAGTTGCTGTGCAGAAAGAACCCAAACAAAAGCAGCTTGTGGAGGAAAGGGTTTATTAGGCTTACGGACTCGAGGGGAGACTCCATCCTGGCAGGGAAAACGATGGCATGAGCAGAGGGCTGGACATCACCTCTGCCACAGCTCTGGAAACAGCAGCAGGAAGGTGTGCCAAATACTGGCAAGGGGAAGCTGGTTTATAATCCCCATAAGCCCGCCCCCAGCAACACAGCTCCAGCAAGGTTGTAAAATCCAAACTGCCATCAGCTGAGGATCGATTACCCAGAACATATCCATTTGCTTGTGGGGGACACCTGGATCAAACCATGACAGTGGGTAAAGACAAAAGAATTGATGGGGCTTGCTGATGGACAGTTTTGGGTTGAGAGAGAGGCCCTGTCTCAAGAAAATATACAGATGTCAGGCTGGAGAGTTGGCTCAGTTGATAAAGGCACTTGCTTGCCAATCATCCAGGGTTCAGTTACTCAGTACACACGTAAAGCAAGAACAGCAAAGTGGCGCATGTGTCTGGAGCATTTACCATGGAAAGAAACCTTGGTACACCCATTCTCTCAATTTATTTATCAAATAAACAATAATTTTAAAATACATATACTGATGAACAATAAGAGGACACCTGATGTTTTCCTCTAGTCTCAGAATTCACACACATGGAGAGCATACATCAGCATACATCACACAACACACATATACTTTATGCACATACACGTGTGCAAAAATAATTTCTATTCTAACTTGAAAAATTTTAAAGAAATGAAGTTCTTCATGCATGTGGCCTACCAAAATTAAGCCAAGTTAAGATAAATAATTTAAACAGATCTATAAAAGCAATGAGATTAAAGCATTTTAAAAATAAGGAGAGAGCCCTCACTATGTATTGTTAGCCAGAAGCAACATCTCGGCGGACCGATGTGTGGCTGTAAATGGGAAGTTTGGTTGGTTTGTTTGTTTTGGCTAGCTCTCTAAGGAGAAATGGCTTCAGTGAGAAGTAGTCACTGGGACCGTAAAACCATATAATAAGATAATTTGAGGTACTTCCAGGAAAAAAAAAAAAAAGACTCAAGCCCGTGTTGGTCGCCGGGTGCCTGTGAGCTTTGCTGTTTCTTCCGGCTTGGATGAGCCTCGTCGGCACCCGTAGGCTGTGGATCAGAAGTGTGGGTTAAAATGGAAGTGAATCTCACCAAACAGTAGCACCTGCTGGCACTGAAAGGTCCTGTGACCTCTGATATGACAAGAGAGTCAGTCTTGTATTAATAAATTACATTCTAGCTCTTAGAATTCATCTAAGGCTTATTGGATTGCTGCAGAATGACGACTGCCGAAGTAATATTACATTACCGAGAAGTTTCTCTAACCAAAAGTTAGAGTTGCATTACTATATGGGTACACACATTTGAAAAAGCAGTTTGGTGGAAATAATATATGCATTTAGCCGTACATTAGCAGGCATTACTCCCCTAGGACTAATGACCTCCCCTACCATAGGATTTTCACTGGGTACCAGGCATGTATTCCCTCCCATGGTGTGGGCCTCTAGCCAAATTAGAGAGAGGTTGGTTTCCCACGTAAGGCGTGTGTCAGTGTTGTATAAGTTTAAGGTTTGCAAGGTCCCCTGATGTTCACCAACATTGATGACTTCTCTCTTCATAGGGCTGCATGCAGCCATAGCTTTTTTTAGCTTTCTGTCAGCTGGTTACGAGGGAGGAGGTTTCCAGCTCAGCCCCAGCTTGATTTCTCAGTGACCTGCAGCCCAAGTATGTAGGGTCTTCAGCAATGGTATCCTATCCTGACACTGAAATTTTTCCAGTAACAATTTGTGACATCTGGTTTTCATATGGCTTATTTATAACATCTTAAATGTTGATTACCCCTCCTCCCACCCTTCCTTTACTCAACCCCTTCCCCTGACCCCACTTTTTAGCCATTGCAGCCCAGTAATCTGTTCATCTACTTCTATATATATATATTGTACCTTCCCCTTAAGTCTCCCCTCTCCTCCCTCCTTGTCTAGTTTACTGATGTCTACTACTGACTTTTACTCCAATTCACGTGCAAATCTAAATATTGTGTCTAGGATCCACATAGGAGAGAGCATGTGGTGTTTGGCTTTCTGGGCCTAAGTTACCTCACTTAGTATGATCCTTTCCAGATACATTCATTTCCCTCAAAATTTCAAAATTTCATTTTTCTTTACTGCTCAATAGAACTCCATTGTGTAAGCGAACCACATCTTCATGATCCATTCATCAGTTGAGGGAGATCTAGGCTGGTTCCATTTCCTAGCTATTGTAGACAGAACTGCAATAAACATGGAAGAACAAGTATCTCTAAGGTAGTGACTAGAGCCATTAGGATACTTTCCAAGGAGTGGAATAGCTGGGTCATATGGTAAGTCTATTTCAGCTGTCTCGGGAACACTGCTTCCACAATGGCTGTGCCAGTTTACAATCCTACAAATAGTGTAGAAGGGTTCCTCTTTTTCCACATCCTTATCATCCTTACTTACTGTCATTTGTTTTTGTTTGTTTGGTTTTTTTATGGTAGCCATTCTGATAAGAATGATGTAGAATCTCAAAGTACTTTTAATTTACATTTCCCTGAGGGCTAAGGAGGTAGAATATGTTTTTAGATGATTATAGAGCATCTGTATTCTTTTTTTTTTTTTAATGAAATATCCAGTTTATTTGCAAGCAGAGAAAGAGAACAGAAACAGAGAAAACAGACCTGCCAGGGCCTCCAGCCACTACTAACAAACTCCAGATGCATACGCCACTTTGAGCATTTGGCTTTACATGGGTACTGGTGTGTTGAACCTGAGTCATTAAGTTTTGCAATCAAGCACCTTAACCACTGTGAAATCTCTCCAGCCCCCTGTATTTCTTCTTTTGAGGACTCTAGTCAGTTCCATGGTCCATTTTTGATCGGGTTTTTGATTTTTTTTATTATTGAGTTTTTTTTAATTTATATATGCTGTATATTAATCCTTTGTCAGATGTATAGCTGGCAAAGATTTTTCTCCCATTCTGTAGGTTGCCTCTTTGTTCTACTTGGTGTCCTTTGTTGTACAAAACTTTTTAATTTTATGGGGTCCCAATAGTTGATTAGTGGTTTTACTTCTTGAGCCACTGGGGTTATATTCAGAAAGTTGTTGCCTATGCTAATATGTTAAAGTGTTTCCCCTACTTTTTCTTCTAGAAGTTGCAGAATTTCAGGTCTGATATTAAGGTCTTGATCCATTTGGTCTTGATTCTTCTGCATGGAGAGAGATAAGGATCAATTTTCATCCT
>PVHP010001571.1:0-103982 GCA_004024765.1 Zapus hudsonius
ACTTAATGGCTTCCTGAGTCTCTGGAATTTCCTTCCTGCACTGCCCACACAGGCAAGGATGTTTAGTTCTAGCTTCTTTGAACTTCTTTACATTCTGCCCCTTGCTGAGAGGCCGCCTTCCTGTAACTATCTTCAGAGACCTATGAAAAATAACTAAAAAGATCATGTTGACAACAAAATCTAACCATCACAGGGGGTACCAGAGGTAGCCAGTTTTTCTTTCTTTCTTTTTTTTTCTTCCCCCTTTTTGTATTGTATCTGAAGGAGGTGATGTCTCTGGATATTCTCCCCCACCGTGGCTCTTACATTCTTTCTGCTCCCTCTTCTGCTCAGTTACCTGAGTCATAGTGGGTGAGTTTTGAGTCTACTTTGTTGTTGAGATCTTAAGTGTCTCTGGATCTTTGCCCTGGGTTGTGATTGGTATTGTTGGTGTCTGTGTCCATTGACCTTTCATGGGCTATAAATACTTTTTATTAAAGAAGCAGGGGTGTGTTGTGGCATTTTTCATGGGAAGGAAACACAGTTGTCCCTGAAGCTTCAGAACTGAAATTCAAGACAGCAGATAATATCTCACTTTATTCCAACAAAAAAAGAGAATTCTTGAGACAAACAGTTAATTCAATATAGGTTGGGAAAAAAGAATAGAACATACTGAAAATGGAAAGGTCTAGAGGGAACTGGGGGAGGTAGAGGGAGGAGAGGACAGGATCCTACAAAACTATTGACATTATGAAAAGCCAAACTTAAACCTACATTTTCATCAGCCAAATACAATATATAACGTATAAACAGAAAGAAAGGAAGGAAGGAAAGAAGGAAGGAAGGAAAAACAAAGAATGAACAAAAGAAAGAAAGAACGAAGGCAAGAAAGAAAAGGAAGGAGAAGACTGCTGCTGCTGGGATGGAGAATGAAGTGCCAAGAAGCCTTAGATTGTAACAGGAAAATTCTAGCACCAGTCCTAGGACACCCCACAATACAGTTTTGGTCAGGTAGGTCCATGAAGTTCCCAAAATAATATGTTTTTTTTTCCCCAATGATCTTGGCTAACACCAGAACAAGATGATAAGACCGTATTACTAAAGATACCGTGTGCTGCAGTCACAGGACACTGAAAAATCAACCTGGAACTGAGCTGAAAGCCCCCTCCCAGCTGGCTAGCTGCCAGAATGCTGGGAAGTTCTATCCTGGCTGCTGGAGGGAAAATGTCATGGAGAGTTTTAACTAGCAGCGGATCCAGTTAGCAGCACAACTGAGATGTCCACTGCTACAATAGTGGCAAACACTTATGGGGGTAACCAGCTCCTCTCTGATTTGATTTGAGGCCTGCTCCACAGGACAAAATTCATGCCTCATATTGAAACTGAGTCTAAAGCCTATGGACTGGAAGGTCATAGGCCCTAGGGGAAAACAGTCACTGTTCTTTGGCTAATGCACATGTTATGCCCATCACATTTCCTTCTAAATGTATATATTCATGCCCTTTGATTAATGTTCCAACTTTTGGTTAGAGCAGCTTCTTTTTTGCAGATGGTGGTGAAACTGGGGAGATCCAGTAATCATCAAGGTGAGAAGTGACACTTGAGTGCATAGGACTTGACACATGTTGTAGTTAGCCACACGCTGCTGGGATGAATCTCCAAAAACAGGCACAAGGGCTGGAGAGATTGCTCAGCGGTTAAAGCACTTGCCTCCAGTGCCTAAGGCCCTGTGTTCAATTCCCCACCCAGGACCCACATAAGCCAGAACCACAAGGTGGTGGCCCTGGTGCTCTCATTTACTTTCTCTCTCTCTCTCTCTCTCTCTCTCTCTCTCTCTCTCTCTCTCTCTCTCTCTCTCTCCCTCCCTCCTTCTCTCTCCTGGAAAATGAATAAATAAAATATTAAAAAATAAAAAATAATAATTTTAAAAAGGCACAATTTTGGGGAGGAAAGTATTTATTGAAGTAACAGACCCAGGGGAAGTTAAGGAAAAAGGCTGGTCCCCTTTCACAGATCCAAGCAGAGACAGAGGCAGCACCTCCAGAAGCAAGCAAGCACACTGTAACACTCTAACTCATAAAACAGAAGGATTGCCAGACTTGGGTTCAGGCTGCTGTTTTGCATATGTATCCCTAGAATTTTGCATCCAATTTAGAAATGCCTCAGGGGCAGACCCTAGGAGGCCAGGCCAAAGTGACACCTCCTCTAGCCAGAACTGGATGGAGACAATTTACAATTATAATAAACCTTTGATTCTATTGGGCGGACATCTATTCAAACTACCACAACACACCATCTCAATCACACCTGCCAGGACTCAGAGAAGGTTGTGAAGAAGGTATTGGAAAGAATGTTAGGCTACTCTCACCTCTCATCAGCAAAGTTCCTTTTTGGTGATGAATATGGATACTGATTCCTCAAAGTGCTGAAAAACAAGAGGCTCTTGAGAGTTCAGAGCTACATATGGCAACCCTATCATGCTTTCCAAGACATGCTTACAATACTGTCGTACAGACACAATGTGGCTGTGGTTTTCATGGGCTCAGAGTGGTTAATGCTACTTACATACGACCTGCATAATAGAAGGGAAAAATAGACAACATAATAAAATAGAAGAGAGAATTGTTGGAAAGAAGAAGGGAAGAGGAGAAAGGGATGGGTTGAGAAGGGACGATGTTCGTGATACATTTGAATATTGTCAATAACAAGTTTTAGAAAAATAGAGGAGGTTTACAAAAGCATCATGACATATTATCTATCTCCAATAGCCAATGCTTTATCAAGTTACTGAATAGTTTTATTGAAAAATAGAGACATTCGAAAATCTGTGTACCAGAATGAATAAAATCTCAATGGAAACAGAAAAGATAAACACTGTTTGTGAATAATCTGGAATAGTTTAGAGATTCTCAACTCAATGTAGAGTTCACAGACCATTAGCATCAACACAGTCTGGTTGCTTACTAGAAATATAAAATCTTAGCCCCTATTACCAGATTCCTGAACTAGAATCTGTATACCACAACAAAATCCAGGATTTTATGTGCACATTAGTTTAAGAGCACCAGTTTGGAGGAACTCTCTGCTCTTGAACAGAGACAAAATATTATTCTTGCATGACCATAGGAATGATGACATGCTAAATCCAGAATTATTCCATGATCTAAACATATGTTTTTCTGTTAGCAAACAATAGCAAAACCCAGACTCTGAAATCTTGACATTTGCTTGATTTAAGACTTAACTCAAAATGACAATGAGTGCATCACAAATGAAAACTTTGATCCATGTATCTGAACTAAGAGAGATTAAGTGCCCAAAGCAATCCCAGTGTGTGACACCGGCTGTGTCTGTCTGCTAATAGTGTCCTTTTTTATTTTCAAATATGCCTGAATTTGGATGATAAATTACATGGTTACCCTAATATTTAACATTATATATATATATATATATATATATATATATGTGTGTGTGTGTGTGTGTGTGTGTGTGTGTGTGTGTGTGTGTGTGTGTGTGTGTGTGTGATCTGCTTATCAAAAAATAAAATAAAACCGAAAGTAGTAATTTGATGGTATTTATATGAAGCACACACAGATGTTGGTAGCAGTGGGTAACAGAAAACAGATGAACTTGAGAGAGATAAGGGCTCCTGTCATGAGGCTGGCTGCCTTCACTATCGTGTGCCTAAAATTGTTTCTAGAATAAGTGACAGCCTGCCCAAGCAGAGCGTTCATGCCCCTGACTCTTACAAGACAGATGTCTGTTTCTGATTTTGAAATGACATTTCTTTACAGATTCTTCTCAATGTGACCCACTGAGGTTTTTGAGACTATTGGGCCAACTTTTATTCAGAGATCAAGCCTGTACTCAGAATTCTCTGTAAGGAAAACAGTTTGCTAACTGTCTGGCCAAGAAGCTCAGTGTTTGAGACTAGCAGGCCAGCCTTTCTTTCCAACCTTCTTTCTGCCACAATGGTGATTCCGGTGACACCTTTTTTTTTTATTGTTATCCATACTTAAATACACTTAAAGGATTAACGTGTTGGTGTCTCCCATTCCCCTATTTCCTTCTTCCCTGTTCCTTTTTTAAAGGGGACTCACCTGCCTTAGAGGAGCATCTCCACTTGCTGGAGAGAGAGCATCACATCTATTTTCTCCCACCTTCTCACACCCTACTTTTTTTTTAAAGGTTTAACAAGTCTTTTAGTAATATTCTTACCTCTTTCCACCCCCTCTCAACAAATATTTCCAAGGGAAAAGCTATCCAGAAACAAAATATCAATTAGTTTGGACAGAGCTCTGATATCAATCATCTACAATAATGCATATCAAAACAGAATATTTTAAATGTCAAAATAAGTTTTTTCAATTCAATAGGCTTTTCTTTGAAGCAGTAGCTATTTATTTCTTTGAAGTAGTAGCTATTTATTCCACACAACTACATAACCTTCAAAATATGATCTAAGGAGAAAAGTACCAAGCCAAATGATAGGCCATATTTTTAGGATAAATTAACAATTTTTATTTTCCTTGACAATGGCTGAAAAATAATAAAGCTCTAACAGAGAAAACTGTACTAATAATCAATACAAACCATGTTGTTACTCGTGTATTTGCCCAGAAACATTGTTAGCAATGATTTCCAACACCTTACAACACATTCACACAGTGAAGTCAGCACACAAAATTAAGTCAATGACAAGAAATAAATTGTGTGGCCATTTTGCTGTTTTCTTTGAAATTCATCGTGAACTCTTGCATCTGCTTCTTGCTTGTTCTCTTCTGACAATCTGCTTCTCTAGAAGTGCATGAAACCACTTAAAATACATTCACTCGTATCATACTGTAAATGTTATATAGGAATACAGAGGAAAAAATAGATGTCATTAATAAATGTATAAAAAGTGTTCTGAGCCATATGCTCAGCATAGCGTGCTCTGTGCTTCCTGAAAGCCGATGCAAAAATAGTATTTAAAACTAAAAGGAGCGAGAAGGACGGAGTTAAAGGCAGGGTGAGAGGGAAGGAGGGAAGGTGGGAAGGAGAGGAATTGCATTGTTACTCTTACAGGACACTAGCTAGCTCACAGTTCTCCAGCAAGTTCCGAAGCAATGATTGTTAAATAGGTGACAGTGCTGACTGCCTGATCAATGTCTCCATGTTGCCTAGGCCTCCTCCTAAATATTGTTATACAGAAATAAAATTTATGTTATAGCATATGTATTGCCAGAAAGATTTCCCTGCCTTACATATTTCACTGAACGGTTCATTACTCACATTTGCCCTTAAATACAGTAGTTTTAGCGGCTGTCTCTGGTTTCTATCAAAGTACCCTAAAAATCCTATAATAATATTTTCCACCTCATTTCCTCCTTTCTTCCAACTGTGTTGTGATAAAGCACTGTGTCCGATAAGGAAAAGTGACAACCTTGTCAAACTGTGGAGCGGGCATCTGCATACTGTTATTTCATTCACATGGTTGCAGCAGCTCCTAGAAGCTAAAGGAATTTACTTTTCTTAAATAGTACATTTTCACTGATGATGGTTTTTTGTCATGCAATCTGTCACTCATTAACCACCTCTGCTGTAGCTCTGTCTTTTTTAAGTAAAGAAAAAAATGCTCCATATTGTCTGAGAAATATATATTATATATATGGTATATATATATGATTGATATATATATATATATATATATCTCAGAACCAAATTAGCATATGAACGCTGTATACTGACACATCCTTATTTTAGGTGAGGGATTGAGTAGTAGTCATTAATGCTAATATGATGATGAACTCACTAATTATTCCAGCATTTCTAATCCCAGAAGGTGGAAGTTCTTTACAAACCTTAGTGAACATTGCAAATGTTGGTGGTGCTTCCTTGTGCAGCCTGAATGACTGCATCAGAATTATTGTCTTTATGTCTTATTCAAGTCACCTATATGGAAAATAACTCACAAGTTTCAGGGTAAGTTTCAGGATGCCCTCTCTAAAGAGTGGGGTGTCCTTCAATGTTTTGGAGCTCCTTATTTCTTAAGCTTGTTTATCCATATGGTATGTTTTAGTGGTTATGTTAAGCATTTTCCTCATCAGATTTTGTTCTGGTCAGCCTCGAAGAGAAGACTAACAATCAGGAATCTCTGAGATGAGCTGGGGAGATCGTTCACTGCACAAAGACTGACCAGGCAAATATGAGGACATGAACTCAGATCCAGAGTTTGGAGCTCAGAGTTAAGGCATCAGAAACAAAGCATTCCTGGGGCAATCTGGCTCTCTAGACTGGCCCAACTAGAGAGCTCTGGATTCAAATAAGAGACCTGCCTCAGCAAATAAAGTGGAGAATAATAAAGGAAGACACTCAACATCCCCTTCACTTACAGACATGAACACTGTACCATTCACATGCAAAAAATATATGATGAGAAATCATTTCCTCTACTAATTCCATGAGTTTTAGAATGCTTATTCCAGTAAAAATCCATTTCACAGCATGGTAAAGAGATTTAAAATGTATATTCATGTACAAATATATATATATATATATATATATATATATATATATATAGAGAGAGAGAGAGAGAGAGAGAGAGAGAGCGAGAGAGAAAGAGAGAGAAATTGTCTATAATAATAGCTGTAATTCATTTGTCACTCTGTTCATGTCATCTGGGTCTGATCACATATAAAAGGGTACAGAAAAGATTGTTTCTGGAAAGATACACCCTTTGTCTTTGGATTCTTGCTTTCTTCCTATTAGTTCTTTTGTCTCCGCAGTCACCTAAGTATTCTGAATTTGTTTTTTCTTATATAGAATGGCAAAGAATACCTACAACACCTTCCTTGTCAACTCTGGAATGTCTGTGTTTCGGGTGCTTTAGGCTAGAGAGGCTTTGAGGGTGTTCAGAGGCATTTTTCTTAACTTATGAAGAATAAAGGAAACTACATCAGATGTTTGTCTGCCCTACACTAATGCACAGAGATATTTGGTCTCATTTTATTAATGAGGCCTTTATGCAGAGCAACTTAGATGTTATTTTACTGTCTGTGATGGTTCTTCTCTGCTTGTCAACTTGACAGGGTTAAGACTAACTATGGATGCAAATCTCTTGGCATGTTGGTTAGAGGCTTTATAGATAGATCAAATGAGCCGGTAAGACCAACCTAACTGTAGGAGATGCCTTTCTTTGGGCTGGAGGTAGTCTGTATAAAAAGGAGAAAGCTAGCAGAGCCCCAACAATCAAAACTAGGCTCTGCTTCCTCTCTATTGGACTAAATGTGAGCAGCATCTATTGCTATGGCTTCTCAGTCCCTGTGGAGTGTAACCTGCAACCCTCAGCTGAAATAAACCCTTGCTCTTTTAATCTCATTTTGTCAAGTTTTTTTTTTTTTAATTAGAAAAGAGAAACAAGCTGATACATTGCTTCATGGTTACATCTTTCCTTATCTTTCTCTCTACTCTTTGGATAATTTCTCGTCCGTGTGAGGTAGTATGGAAATGGTTTTTTAAACTTATCCTGATTTTTCTGTGGACCTCACCAGCTATGACTCATTCCTAAAGATATATCATTCAATAACTTAATCATTCTGAATAGCGACTTTCTTTATCAGTGAAATTGGGCTGATAAGAGCATGCCACAGTTATGGGGATGAGTGTAATAACTAGTATGGATAAAATATGGAATCACCAGATGAAAGGCTTGAACCCTAACATGTAGCAAGCTTTCGCCATATTAGAGCACCCAGTCTAGTCCTAGAACCCTTCAAGGATGTTCTAACAAAAGCACTCTCTGTCCTCCAGGGTCACCTTGCAGCTTTGAGTCTCCACTTCTTTACTGCTCACTCGGGCCCTCCCCCACACAATCTGTCCACTGTCCTGTGTGCAGACAACCCACCCTTCCAATCAATAGTATTTCCTTTTGAAGAAGCTAAAAGTCACTTTAGTCTACATGGGTAAATGAAGAAGCAAGAGAGATAACTTTTGTAGCTCACCAGAGTTGGGACATGAACATCTGTCTTAGACTTCCATTTTTCAAAACTGATTTATCAGTATCCCTCTCACTAACATGAATAGGACCTCACATGTGAACTTGGACTAGAGTCCAATTCTTACCTCTAGCACATGAACTAATGTCTGACACTGTCTTTCTTTTGTTCACACAAAGCCTAAGAGAGAAAAGTCAGTGCTCTTGAAGATAATAAATAGACAATAAGACCCATTCACTATCGACTTGGTTCTAATTATTATGAATTTTGGAACAGGAAAGTTTTACAAATTATATAGAATAGTGTGGAAAGGTTTACATTGTTGTTATGCAAAGAAGCACATGCCTTCACATTCACCGGATCTGCTATCCTGAGACCTACATTTGGTGTTTTGTAAAGATGAAACGTTAACAAAGATGTCTTAAATAAGACTCAATGATATCATTTTTGTATTGTTATCTTCATTTATGATACTAGAATTTCAACAAAGATACTTAGATAATTTAATGAAGTTATGCCATTATCAAAATGAAATTTAATTACAGCTTAAATATTATGTGAAAAATAAGGGAAAATACATCAGAATTCCTAAAATTGTCCTTAACAAAGTATAAAATTTCTTATTTTATTGGAGGTAAAATTTATTCTCATTCTACACCCATGGATAATCATTGCTTGTTTTTTTTATATCTGCTTTTACATTTCCGTTAAAATTAAATAAATAACACAATGCTTTTTTTTTTTCTCTGTAGAGCTCAAGTTTTGAAATTGCCTTGTTTCTTTAGAGACAAGACTTAGACCATTCCAGAATGCAGTGATCATTACAGCACGGGCAGTTTTAGCTGATAGAGATATGAAAGTGTAAGTTTTGTGTACAAGTTGTTCAAGTAAATTGTGTGCTTTATAATCAATCACCCAAACACTAGAAACTACATTTTTAACAAATTATTACTGTCCCTTTTTTAAGTAGGAGGAAAGCCCTACAATCCTCAATCCTACCAGAATCTGATGCAATGCTAAAGAACCACTATTCAGAATGGTATGAGTGTATGTGTGTGTGTGTGTGTGTGTGTGTGTGTGTGTGTGTGAGAGAGAGAGAGAGAGAGAGAGAGAGAGAGAGAGAGAGAGAGATCTGTCTTAACTCTGTATCTCTTTGACTTTCTCAACTTTACGTGGCAGTGGCTTTTTCTATTGCATAGCGCACACAGAATACCATTCATGTTGATGATGGCAGATAACTGTTTGATCACTATGAAATAATATCCTAAGTCTCAGAATCCCCATAGAATTTGCAGAATTGTCCTTGTTCTACAAAACAGCAATAAATGATTGCACTTCCTTGATAATTTAGCTAATGTTAAATATACAACCAACCACAGGAGTTTCTCCCAACTATTGGTCACTTTCCAAACACACAGGGTGAGTGGGAAGTGTGCACTGAAATACTCGTGGAAGAGCTCAAGCTTGTTACAAACCCAGAGAGATCTAATCAAATCTGATGTTAGAAAACAGGACAGAAATGAAGCAGCCAGAAGCAGAGTGCTAACAAATGATAAATCTCAAGTCTCTAGTGGTAAGAGGTTGAAGCCAAGTGATAGGCTAAAGCCTGCTATCAGAAAGTAAGCCTGGGCTTTGAAGTCAAATGTGCTAGCCTGGAATGCCAGCTCAACTCTTTCTCTGCTTTGATTTAAACATGTTATATAAATTCTCCAAACAGGCTGTTTCTCCCTCCCTTCCTTATTCTCTTTCCCCTGTCTCCCTTTTATTCCTTTCTTTTGTTCTTCTTTCTTACTTATTCTTTTTTCTTTCTCTTCTCTATACAGAGAGTAATAAAGTGAACTTGAACTTGGCTAGAGAATATGGATCCAATGTCTACCCTGTCTCTGGAATGTAGCACATACACAAATATTTATTCTCCTTTCTACTTCTTCTGTCAGGAAATAGCATTCATTACCGCTTCCTGCTCTTTCTTTCAGAGTATATTGCCAGTGCTAAATCATCTTTATGCTAATCTTTCTCAGCTCCAAAATTTCATATATATAATGTGGGGGGTGAAATAGGTGTTGTATCCATCCACCTTACCAGCAGAGGTTACTGATATAAAACTGTGGGGGCAACCTACAGCACAGAGAGATTTCAATTTGCAAAGGGAAAAATGACAGAAAAGGTTTCTTTGTAACTTTTCAATGTCATTCATCAAAAAAAAAATCAGTTATGTTTTCAAAGGAAATAGGATTTTTTTTTTACTTTTATGAATAAGTTATAAAAGTCTGCTCCTGGAAATCTGACAGTAATGAGGAACATTTCCTATCATTAGGAAATCTTTGGAATTATTGGACAGATTTATTTTTTATGCAAATATAACAAATATACAAATGTCCTTAGAATGAACCAAGAATGTTGCCTCAGAAAGTGGAATTATAGCCTTATAAAGAAGCAGTAATGGGCTAGAGAGATTTCTCAGCAGTTAAGGCACTTGCAAAGGCTAAGGACCCAGGTTCAATTCCCCAATGGCTTTATGCCATTACAGAGAAGAAGAAAATTGTGTAATTTCCAGACAAATGGATATTAGTGAGATCATCTTGTTAAGAGAAATAAACTAGACCAGGACAAATATCACATTGTCTCTCATATGTGGTCTTTAGATTTTAAAACAACAACCAAAAAAAAAAAAAAGACATGAAATTAGAGGCAGTAGAAGGTCTGTTTAGAAAGAAGGGGATTATTGGGAGGAGGGAAGGAATGACAAGAGGAGGCAATGGGAAGTGACATAATCAAAGTACATGATTTATTGTATGAATGAACATCTCAAATTGAAATGTATTCTCTTGAACAATGAATGTACATTAATAAAATAGATCTGCACTTGTCTATTTCAGAATGAAAAACTATTCTCACTTATTTCACAAATATAGATTTGGTTGCTATATTTGAGTTTGTACCCTGACATTATCTGTAATAGGAGCTTATAAATTTGTAGTCACTTCCTATTTCTATTTATATGGATGGTAAAATAATGGAAGGGCTTTTGAATTCATTTAAGATGCCCAAGAAACAATGTGACATATACATGTATAGGTACCAGTAAAACTAACATCATTATCTTCTTCAGTTCCTACACAGTGATTATAGATTACATAATCTAACCCTCATTTTTCTAGTTAGGGAATTCAAATGCTTAATTATAGCAAATAAGTTCACAAGGGTTGTAAATAATGAATCCAGGATTTGGAAGCAGCCTCATTATTTTCTTTCAAACCATGGGACTGTGAGAGGAGAGAATTGCTGAGCAAGGAAGAAGACAAGCATAGAACCATTCTCTGCATGCTTGGTTAGAGCCCAAATACAGAAAAATGAGAGTAAATGAAAGTTTTATACTTCATGGAAATCAATTTTACAAAGGAAACGTACCACATGATACGCAGTTTAATCATAGGATGGTCAATCAAACTTAAGAGCAAGGTGGCCTTAACCTGCTACATTTATTCCCGATGACTTTTGTTTTTCACTGCATCATGTTAAGATTATACTGTATACTGCCCCCGTTGCTGACCACGTACACGTCTTTATCCAAGTCTTGATTGAGAGAGTCAAGTCAGACTCCTGGAGTCTCATAGTGAAATCTATTAGGAAGCATTCAATGAAAATGGTTCTCAAAAAGCTTTAAGGAATGCTAACCATATTTATAGCACATTTGGAAACAGGTAAATTAGTTGTTCTTGAGTTTATGCATTGATATGCCCCTCAGTTGGGATTCACATATGATTTCTAATAAATATACAATGACAACACAAAACTAATTCATAGCATGATTTCCTCTAACAAGCCTATTATGAGTCCATCTAGTCTAGTCTAATAGTCACAATTATGCTAGAACTTGACACTTGCTTGCCCATCAACTGTCTGTTTTGTGTTTTGTACACTGTTGTGGTCAACCTGAATCAAACCACTACACACGCATTCTGTACATACTTCAAAGTTTTCACCAACGTAGGTGTATTTTTGGTCATGCTACACAGTGTTCCCATATTGATAGATGTTATTTTCTATGATTTTTATCTTACCTCTAAGGCATGCTGGCTTCACAAGCAGTTTTAAGGATAAAGATGAAAATAAGTGATTTGAAGTAAATTTTTTATTAGTCCAATTTTCTCAACCTTCAGAATATGTATATTATACAGGTTTTGAAGGAAAAGTTCAGATAAAATAGATACTTAGAAAAGATTTAGTTTGTTTAGAAATGCAGTCTTCATCCTGTTAATAAAAATGTTGCCATGATACATGAAGTGGAAATTCTTAGAATTAATGACAATTTATTAGAGAAACCTCTTCATATCTGTATTGAGATAATCCAGATTTTGAAACCAAAAGTAAAATCAAAATACAAACAACTTCTTTAATATCACTTTTATCTTTCTTTATAAAATGAAACCGATTTGTATAAATATATTCATTTGTTTCTTTGACTTTAAGCAGACTGAAAAATTTAGCATTCAGTATATTCCTAGGATTTTGACTGGATCTGGGAATTAACAGAATCCACATAAAATAGATTTAACAGAGGAAATGTATTATAAGTTTTACATGACAAGAGAACCCTCATAAAAAGATAAAAACCCAAAGTAGCTGTTTCCATTGATTACTCATACTCATGAAGAAACTGCTAAATTATATGAGGGACCTAAAAGATAAGAGTTATTTTTGCAAGGTTACTGCAGTGATCAGTCTTAATAACCAATCCTTGAAAGTGAGGAAAGATGCTTTTTCTTCTCATATGTGGAAGTAGTTTTTTAAGCATTTATTTGTCAATAATTAGATACATTGCATGAACAAGTCTTATGATGGTACTCCCGTTACCCTCCTCCCTCTCCCCTCCCTGCTGGGGGCCCTCCTTCATGGGCTTGCTGGACCAGTCCATGGGATAGGGGATTATTGATTAGTTAGGAGAGGAAGCCAGTTTGTTTGTTTTTCCCCACCATGGTTCTGACAATCTTACCACCCCCTCTTCTGCTCAGATCCTTGAGTCATGGTGGGTGAGTTTTAAGTCTGTTTTACTGTTGAGGTTTTAAGAGTCTTTGGATTGTGTTGGGTATCCTCTGTATCTGTCTCCATTACCTTTTCACAGTTATCCGATTTGCTGTGGAGGTAGGTCTCTTGCTCATCTCACAACTTCCTCAAAGGTTTTGTTTGGGCTCTATATCATAAGTTAAGGGTGGATTCTCTCCTGCCTGGGTGACAGGCAATGTCTCTGGTCCTTTTGGTGGGATTGGGTTGTCCATGGTTCTCACTGGTTTCTGAAACATACAAACAGAATCTCCAACTAACCAGAGATCTACAGAGAGGATATACCCATTAGATTCTTGACAAAATAAAAAAAGTTTGTCTCATTTTACCTATACTGATCTCACTCTCCATTGGAGATTCTGTTTGCATGGAAGTTGTTTTTCTTTATTTTTAAAAAAATATTTTATTTGTTCATTTTTAAGCAGAGAGAGAGAGAGAGAGAGAGAGAGAGAGAGAGAGAGAGAGAGAGAGCGAGAGAGCACCAGGGCCACCACCTGTGGGTCTGGCTTATGTGGGTCCTGGGGAATTGAACCAGGGGCCTTAGGCATTGGAGGCAAGTGCCTTAACCACTGAGCCATCTCTTCAGCCCAGAAGTTGTTTTTCTTGACATGACAGCATTGTCTTTGCTTTTCTTCATTTACCTTTTCTCTTACCAGGACATTGAACTCAAACAGCCAAAACTCAAAAATAGCAATGTTGATCTCTCCATCATGAAATTACTCTTTCTTTAGTGGTGTTCTGTCCAGGACTGTGTATTTACTATTTTGAAGGCTTTTGCACTATTTTCCTCACTGTTCAATTGAAAGCCAATCACCTGGAATGATGGTTTTACTTATCAGAATGATGATGCATTATAAATTTAAGTGTGTCATGTTGACATCTAAATGTAATATTTCAAAATATTCTGATATGTGCACTTTTTGTAAGCATTATCCCTAGAGGGATCTTTTGAAATGCCTATGTACATATATATGAAATCAGCCAGAGATGAAGGCTGAAGAAACACCGTGAAAGTAACAAGATGTTTAGCCTCCATGTCTCTTAGTTAAATGAACATGCAATGGGAAAAAGTCATCAGTTGTAGATAACTCATGGAATACCTCAAGTCACTCACTGATTAGCTACTCTGGGTTCAGTGGTTTCATTTTAAAATATTTTAATTAAGTACTGTGGGTGAGCTAGACTAGATTCTAGAACATAGACTCCTTCTACTACATAACATGAGAGTTTTACCTTTCAGAGAGCCAATCTTAATTATCTTTGACAGTTTGTGATGCAGATGTTGCATCCTTGTAGAAAATGCAAAAGGTGGTTATAAAATACTATGCTAAAATCAGGCTGATTAGTCTCTTTGATTTAAAATGTCATTCAATAAAGGTTATTTTTCTCTTTAAATTGAGTGCATGTGACCATATGCTAGAATCCTCTTGAATGAAAAGTGTACACAGCTGAAAATTATCAACAAATTCAGAGATATAAAGAAAATAGCTTTATTTTTTTATTGCCAAAGTATCTTTTTTACTATTAAAATGTTCTTATATGCTACTCTTGGGTGACACTTCATTATGACAAATTTGATACTGAAAACAGGAAATCATTCTATATATAAATTTGATGGCACTTTAATATTAAAGATGTGTAAAACCTGTCAAAATTCTAGAAATGGCATATCAACAAAGAGGATTACTGGTCTCCCCAAATAATAATATAACCATTAAGAAGATAATAGTTTCCAATAGCAATTACATGCCCTAATTTTAAAGGGGCTATCATTTACAATAATTTGGCACATTTGGTCCATATTTCTTTCAGAAATTCATTTCTTCATTATGCCTCAAAACAATTTATGGTACATTTATGCTGGTGAAGATAATTTGCTTTTTTATTGTGAATGAAAATCAGTAATTACATACAATCCCATTTTCAGCAGACATAAAGTTAATTCATGGTAGTAATTTTATACAGAATATTAGCTTGTGTTAGTTATGATGAAAATGTAACTGTGGCAAATGCTGCTATTATAACGAAATTTCCTTGGACTTGGTGGGAAAAGGAATGTTGGCTTAGTAGTAACAGTTCCATGGATAACTTTGAGACAAACCTACAGATGACTTTGCCTTATTGACAGTGTGTAGGTGATGCTTCCTGCCCTCATTTTGATAGGAATAAAAATGTGCTTGATTCCTCCCTGCTCTGTTTCGATGTTATGTCACTTTGGGAAAAAAAATAGTAATGCTGTTTTCCCATGTTTTAATTTTATCTCTTACACAAAGGGACCATTTTAATACTTTAATTTTAATATTTATTTCATGTTGGTGATAGGGTGTTGGTGAGAGGATAAAGGTACATATATAATTTTAGCTGTCTTTTTATATTCATAGACACATTGCTATTGCTTTTGAGAGTACCTGGTAAATTATATATCAAACATAGATCCCCAATCACACTTTTGATCCTAAATTGCTACTATTGGGAGGAAGTGTAAAGTAAAAATTAAAAAAAATAAAGCAAAGGATAATGAAGAAGTTTTTAAATAAATTTCTACAAAGTTTTGTCTTTAGATCTTGTTAAGAATGTTTTAGCTTACTATTTATTATAGCTTCAATGTGAGTGACTTAGCGTCTCTTCAATGCCTTAAATATTTTAATATTCTCTTTCACTTGTAGTTTTCATATGGTAAATATGCAAATTCTTTTTAAAGATAATGGTATCTGATGCTATTGCAATTGTAAAACGTAAATGATGTTTTTCAAATTTGCTGTTTTTAAATATTTTCTCAAATAAATGAAACACATTTTTACATTGTCATCATAATATTTGGCATTCATTAATGGACTAATTAGTTCCTGTATTTATTTTAAAATTTCTTTGAAATTCCAACTTGTGAATTTTTTTTACATGTTCTTAACCTTATACTTCAAATCTTTCTCTTAATATGGCCATAGTGGGGATTGAATCTAGGGCCTCACACAATTAGAGAAATGCTGTACCACTGATACAAATCTTCAGACCTTTCTGTTATTATTTTTCTGCCTTTAAAAAATATTGTAAATATTTATTTATTTGAGAGAAACAGAAGAAGGGAGAGACACACTCAGAGAAAGAGAAGGAGAGAGAGAAAAAAGTGAGAGAGAGAAAGAGAGAGAGAGAGAGAGAGAGAGAGAGAGAGAGAGAGAGAGAGAGAGAGAGAGGAGAAGATGGGCACACCAGGCCTACCATCACTCCAGACACATACTCAATTTTTTTTGTTGTTGTTGTTTTCATCTGGCCTTAAATGGGTACTGGGGAATTGAACACAGGCTGGCAGGCTTTACAAGCAAGCACCTTTAACTCCTGAGCCAATTCTCCAGCTCCAAAGAATTTCTCTTTTTCTCTCATGAAACAACTAGTCAGGACTGACCTGGCTTAGCTTCCAAGATCCCTTTCAGTTATTATTTTGAAGCACTGTTTCATACATTCTATCAATTGTTCCAAATCGTGCCACACTTTTGCCTTCTTCGTATTTGGACTGTGACATTCTCATACAGCTCTTTGTTTTTCCCGGAGTTTCTTTTCAAGGCTTTCTTGTTCAGTAATATTTCTGGTCTACTGTTCCCAAATTGCTTTCCTTTCTTCTTGATGGTCAGAAGAAACACATGCCTTCATCTCACCGACAGCATGACACAGCTGAATTTCTAAGATCTTAGTCATACAAATTGTATAATGATACTTGCTCTCTTCTTGAACACATTCCTCATGGAAATCCTCTGCCTTCCAGTTCTAATTTGGATCTTTTGCTTTTGAGGCCTGCTGCACAGGTATCATACTGTGATTTCTTTTCATCAAATTTCTGGGTAAGTTCTTGATATTTCTGAGAAACCGGTGTAGTTCTTTCATAACTGGGCCTAGAGCTGACTTCTGTTCTGTTATCCGACAATTCAGTTTTTAGCTATTTCAGACATGTCCTCCCTTGTCCATCCTTCCAGCCACTTTACTCTTCAGTGCAGACCCCCTGTGGGGCTCTTCTTGGGTGTCACTATCTCCACACACGCCCTCTTTCTCCTCAATAGTTTGCACTTGATGCTGAGTAGTTTCCTGACTGACTTAAGTTCTTCTGTCCTCTGCAAGAGATCAAATTCTGCTTTAAATTCAGATATTATCTGATGCTTTTATTTTAAACTGTAGTCTTGCTTCAAAGTTTACTGGAATATCATTTTAATGTTGCAGTCAGCTTTCTCATCATTGGCACAAAGAACCCAACCAAAAAGCAGCTTGTGGAGGAAAGGGTTAATTTTGGTTTACAGACATGAGGGGAAGCAGCTCCATGTTGGCAGGGAAAATGGTGACGTGAGCAGAAACTGGACATCACCAGATGGACAACCGCAACAGCAGAGTGTGTGCTGCACTAGAATTGTTACAGATGCTCAGAAAGTTCCCGTCTGTGCCTCTCTGCTTCACTGTGACATATTTACAATGAAGGTGCATTGAATTTTGCAAAATATTTTTGTACCTCTTGGCATAATGATGTTTCATTCTTCATTAATGTAATCAATCATATGGATTGATTTGAAATGTTGAAGCTGTTTTCCATTGGGGAATATAATCAACTTGGTCATAATATATTTTTCTTTCTTCTTTAATAATTTATTGTTGGATTTGACTTAAAATGTTTTTGTTAAATGTGCCTCAGGAGACTGGATTGTAGTTTTATTTTCTTCTTATGTCCTTATTTACTTTCTTTTTAAGGTTATTCTGTCCTCATAAATTGCATTACCAAGAATTTTCTTCTCTATTTTCTGAAAAACATCTTTGAAGATTATCGATACCTCCATTAACTTTTCTAGCATTCAACAGTGAAACCATGTACACCTCAAGATTTCTTTGGAATTCTTTGTGGGAATATGGTTCATTGTAATATTCAATACTGTTAGGTATTTTAATTATTTCTTCTAAACACTCAATTATCTTAAAGATTTAAAAGTTTTAATATCTTTATTTAACTTATGTATTTATTAATTTGCATGCAGAGAGAGACTGAGAGAAGGGAGTCAGACATACTGAACTTCAGGGCATCTAACAACTGAAATGAACTCCAGATGCATGTGCCACTTTGAGCATCTGGCTTTATGCAGGTACTAGGGAATCGAACTCCGGTCCTTAGGCTTTGCAGGTAAGTGCTTTAACCACTGAGTCATCTAACCAGCACTTCTGCAGATTTGGTATTTGGACATCTACATGCAAATTTTCTTTCTCTTTATTCATGTATATAGACATCATACAGTGTAGAAATCACCCTCTTCTAATCTGACTTCTCTTTTTAACATTTTTTACTTTTTTTTTTCCTGCTGGTTTCAAATTCTCTCAGCTCCTTAAACTAACAATCCTCTTATTTCGCCCACTCTGTACATGTTATTTCCCCTGTACAAAGAATTCAAGGATGAGTATACATTTTCAGCAATTTAAGTATGTTTGGAACTTTTACTTACTTGTATTGTTCTGATGAAACATGAGAACCCGTTGTTATCAATGTTCCTTATATGATTTTATTTCCTTCAGCTTTTGAAATATTTTTATTGACCTTTAATAATTTCATATGTGTATGTAATAGATTTTGATCATAATAACACCCTCTAACCCTCTCCTAACCTCACTCTCATTCCTACTTCTCTACCCCCATCCCCAACTCCTATTTTCTTACTTGTTTGCAAGTATGTGTGACCCCTTGAGGTTAGGGATGCTTCCATGAGTGTGGATGGGAGGTTATTTACTGGAGCACAGACAATTCAATAGTGGCTACTCCACAGAAGAAAATGATTCCCTTCTCCCCCAACCATTAACCATGAACTGTTAATAGTGCCTCAGGAAACTGCAGGACCTCATGATGCCCTTCCCTGCACATGACGGACTGTTAATGGACCCAAACTTATGCAGCTACCACAGTTTCTGGGAGTTTAAAGAGCAATGGCCAAGTCATGTCCAGAAGACTGTGTGGTTCCTAGCACTCCTCCGCGTCCTCTGGCTCTTGCATTCTGCCCCCTCTTCTGTGATATTCTCTGAGCTTTGGAGAGACACAGATGTCCTGTTTAGTATGAAGAACTCAACAATCATGATGCTTGGCAATCTGACCAGTTACGAGTGATCTCAGCAATAACTACTGCTCACTGCAATGTGAAGCTCTCTGAGCAAAGCCGAGAGCAGCACTGAACATATAGGCATAAACATACCTCGGAAGGCACTTTAAAGACATATCCATGGATCTGGAGACGAGTTTCATTTTCAAGTTTAGTTCCAGCTTGATTTCTCTTTTAAATAAAATTTCAACAGTATTAGATTTAAGGCTTATTCTTCTACACTGTATTGTCTGGGGTTTGTTTTGTTTGTTTGATCTCTTGGTTAATATTTCTATCCAATTTGAATATATTTTCTTTTCCAGATATTTGTCTTCCTCCATTTTCAACTTGGTGCATATCTGGGGAAGCAATATAAACATTTTCTCTCCAAATTCATTAGACAAATTCATGTAGTTTCATTTTTGAACTTTTTATTGACAAACTCTCCATAATATAGATATTAAACCATGACCCGAATCCCTTCCCACCAACCCTTCCTTTAAATGCCTCCCTAATTCTTTGAATCCGTTCTTTTTTCCAACGAGTCTACTAATACCACTCTGTTGCAAATTCCTATCGAAGTGGGGTCATTATTTCAGCATCTGTCCATTCACTTTTCTGCTGATCAGGGGTTACAGCTTTATTGTTGGTTGGAGACGAGGTCTTGCTGTGTCGCCCACGGTGGCTTTGAACACAAGATCCTCTTGCTGGTGCTTGGCTTACAGGTTTGATCAAGTTTGAGAATTTCCAACAGCACAGCATGGACTTTATACCTCTGGGAATTTAGATTTAGATTTTAAAAGCGTTCATTTTTGTTCAGTCAAGAATTTATTTGCGATTTGATCAGTTTGTTATATTCAAACAAGTTTGAGGTTTGGGGATTTTGTTAGGAATTATTTAACATGTGTCTTTCTTTAAGACCACATCAAGTCTATTTATAAGGAGAAGCTTTTCTGAGATTTTAATTGAATAACTGGGTATTCTACTTACATGGCTTATTTGAACTCCAATCCTTCCCATTATGATTTGCCCTTTATCAAGATAACTGTCTATTGCTAGTCCTCATAGAGTCTTGTCATACATTTATAAATTTGGATTGAAAGACTTTAGTAAGTCATTATATGGATATACTACAAACTTCTGCCTACCTAACAAACAGCACAAATCCTGCTCTCTTCCTTCTGTCCAATGAGACAATTATTCTCAGCACTACTGTGCTACAAGAGTCTAGAAAATGACTCGGGCTAGCAGAATTCAGGGTGGACATATAGCTACAGTCATATATTTTCATTCTTTCTGTTGCTTGCTGCTTATAAATAGATGCTTCACAAAATTTATCCATCAATATAGCTGTTTTGTGATCAGAATATATGTAGGCTTCCCATCACTCTGTCTTCACCAAAATTGGAAATCCATTTTAGTTCTATTTACTTCCCATTAAATTTTGTTGGACCTATTCAGCATGTCGAAGTAGTAGCTTTCCTCTGCGTAGTCTCTCTTTGTTTATAGAAGCAGAAGAACTAAATTATTTGGTCAAAATGGATAAATTCCCTTAAAAGCATCGGTGACAGGAGGTTTTGAATATGTGCATATCTCTGGAATGTAAAGAATCTTTAGGCTTGGTAAAAATGAAACTTTAGTATTGCTAAATGATTTGTCAGGGTTCACAGGATGTATTTAGCGAGTCAAACACAGATCTAATATGAAAACCTTGGCGCTTCAAAGCCCACTTTGAGAGCTGTAATCTTTGAGGCTGTATTTGGGGCTGAAGAAGAATAAAAAATAGCACGGAGTTAAGTTTCTCAAGAATGGTGGTGTCATCAGAGGATTTAATTTCAATGTATCTCATTTCACACATTGCATCTTTTCCCTCTCAGACGCTTAAAAGAATATTTTATGTCCTTTAACTTCTTCATCACCAAAGAAGACAAAAAGGATTAGTGAAGTTTTCACAGCCTATCTGTTGTCCAGCAGCGTATTTCGAAAGGATGTTTTTTTTTTTGTCATCAAATGTCTCCCCTTCTGCACCTCTATAATACAGTTTGAACACCATCATATTTATATCAGACAGTGCTCTGATAAAAGGGACAGGTTACTCCAGGCTTTTCATTTTGTATCCCTTTAATATTTTTGAAAAGCCTTACTTGGTCATAGGAGTTAATAATCGATTAAAAATAAAATGATAATTTTGGTCTAACCTGCCACCATGGTAGAACGTTTTCCTGTTCCCCTTGAGAAGGACTGATTTGCATAATATTTTAACTACATGCTTCTTTTTCTCTTTTGGACAGAGAATTCCCATGCCAGTGTTCTGAATGTGTAACTTTAAAAGGCATGGGATTCATTTCTTTTGCTCTTGCTTTTTTAAGTTGCTAACTGTGAAGATATAAGAAGTGTACTGACACCAACCACTTCAATGTTTTGCTTAGAAACGGCGCAGACGATTGTGCACAATTCAGTTCATTCATGTTGGCAAAGGACTGAACTCCTCAGGGATCCACAGTGGCAGCGTTTCCCTTTGTGCAGTTTTTCACAGGCCCTGGACCTGTATTTAATAAAGTTTTTGACACAAATGCCCTTGAAAAATTCCCAAGCCTATTATCAGCCTGGATCTACCTGGTTCTAATTATCTTGTTTAAAAATTTGAAGGGCATTTTCTTTGTCTCACAAGAATATACCAAACCAGAAGGGATGTTGTAACTAGAGGCCAGGATATTTTGTCTGGGGAAAACATTTTTGGAACAGTTTGAGTGTCAGGAACTGAACTTTACTCTTTTGAAGAATGAAAACATCCTTCCAGACATCAAAGAGGGTGGGTGCCTCTCTTCCCAGAGCTTAGTGGAAAATGACTCTGAAGTGACATTTAAATAATAGATTTTATGTGGCAAAAACTTAAACCTATTACTGCTATCAAGTTCTACATATTATAGACTCTTCTAGAAAAGAGAGTTGGGCATTGTTTGACAGACTTGGAATATACTCTGCCAATTAGTGCGTACCTATCTTGGGCCCAAAATTGTGATAAAAGCATATTAATCACTTCTTATTCTCACACAAAACTATCTCATTGTCCTATTGTATTAGTTACTTTCTTGTTGCTGGGACAAAATGCCCAACTAGAGCTGAGCAGCTTATGGAAGGAAAGGGTTTATTATGGATAATAGTTTCCAAGGTAAGTTTCATAATGGCATGGAAATCATGGCAGAGCATAGAGATGGGGCACCACATCTTGTCACTACAGCAAGAAGTGAAGCAGTCTCAGTGAGACTATAATAGAAAGTCCCAAGGCCCACACCCAGGGACACACCTCCTCCAGTAAGGCTCCACTTGCTGGAGATCAAGAATGAGGCTTGCACAAACACTTGAGGCTATGAGGCACATTTTACATTCCAACCACCACACCAATATCCCCACTCTATATATGAAAAGCAACAACATCTGAGAGGCTAAGAAATACAGTGTGCTACACACACAGCTACTGTTAAGGCAGAAACTATACTTATATCTTCTTAATGCATTCCTGATATAGCCCATTTATTTTGAGACAGGGTTCTATGTGCCCCAGGCTGGCCTCAAACTGACTGCATAGCTGAGGATCATCTTGAATTCCTGACTTTCCTGCCTCCAGTTCTGGAGTGCTGTGATTATAGGCATACATCCACCACCATGTCTGCTTTTGTGGTGTTGTGGATAAAACCCAGAGTTTTGTATATGTTAAGCAAGCACTACACCAACCAAGCCCTGATGGGACACTTTTAAGTTCTCTGAAAGATATCTATGAAAATAAGGGTGATGATTCTAAAAATGTCCCTTTCCTTCCTAACATTTTCCCATGATATTTTCATTGAATATATGTATATGTATATGTATATATATATATATATATATATATATATATATATATATATATATATATATATATATATATATATATATACAGGATCTCATTAAGTTTTCCAAACTGGCCTCAAACCAGTGATCTTACCATCTTAGCCTATAAACGCTGGAATTGCACACACGAGCTACAATGTTTGGCAAGGATGCCCTTTTCTTTCTATCATCGTCTTAAGGATAGCTTTATTCAATAGCTCTCTCCTATCTACTTTTCACTCCCAAAACAATCAACAAGACCATCTAATTCTAATACTGTTTTTAAGCCTATACCTGTTCCTATAAGGTTTCTAATAATATTCTCTCTACTTCTAAGCTAACCCCTGGAATAAAACGACATTCTACATAACATGAGGAATGTGGAAATCGAAGAATGAAATAATGACTCTGTGGGAGATTAGTATCAACAATATAAGTGGATAAAATAAAGCAGAGAGGATATCACAGAGAGTTTAGTTAATCTGAAGAAAGACAGGGGTGTTTCTGCTGCAAAATCATGACCATATATTCACTGAAAACTCCAAGGGAGAGATATCTAAGCTTTAACTTGAAAAGAGATGTGGAGACATGTGAAATGGCATGTGTGATGGAGTGAAATCTTCTCTCTCCGCGTGTTCATTCCTCTTCATTTTCTGTGGGTCGACAAGGTTGGACAGCAGAAGTGGTCCCATAGACACACATAATAACAACACTTTATTCCACAGAAGTGGCTCCGATTAACTTGTAAATCAAAGGGAATTGTTACTACCTGAAAGACGAAGCACTTACTTATTTAGGAAAAGTTTCTCGAGCACAGTGTTTATATCCCTAAGTAAGAGAGGCCACTGCATTCACAAAGAAAATTGTGGTGTTTCAAAGGAATAAACTATGTTACGAAGTTTAAAAAACCAGGAGAACAACAAAAAATAGGATAACTTCAAAATTTCAGCTAATTTATTTTTTAGTACAAAAGACTTAATTGTCTTAGCATACTCATGCATGCATTATTTTTTAATCAAGTTATGTGCTTTCTTCCTATTTACTGGATAGAGTGTTATGTATTTGTTCAACATAAAGGAAATCTTTAAAATGGCTTTATTGATATGTATTACAAATATCACATTATTTAATAACTTCAAGTGTGTGGGTTAATAGTCTTATATATTCACAATTATGATTCAGCCTCCAAAATCAATGTTTAAACCTTTCATCCCTCTAGAAAGAAATTCTGTCATATTTAATATGGCATATTGAATATGGTATCCTGACTAGAAAGTAATTACCCAAATACCAGGTCACAAACTTTACTTATATGTTTTTAAAGAGCTTTATAACTTAACTCTTTGTATCTCTCTCTTCACATACATTCTTCAATAGTTCACTTCTAACTTTTCTCCTACACTCTAAACCAAAAATTAATTTCCTTTCTCCAGAGAACTACCATTATGCACCATCCAAGCAAATGAGATTGTACACAAATGTAAATATGGATAATAAATATATATTTTATAAAAAAGAAATCATACACAAATCGATCTTTGAGGTAGGATTCTTCTCTATTTTTTATGAATCTGGGGAAGAAGAGGCAATATTATAATTTTTGCCAAACAGAAAAGATGTTGGTATAGTAACTATAATTTTTCCTTACTTATCAACATTACTCCAACTAGTGTTGTTACTATTATTATTATGATTTATTTCTGTATGAACTATGGCCATAGAACCTTAGCTGTAACAATAAATAATGAGAGCATGTATGACTTCTAAACAAGAAATAGATAGATAGATGATAGATAGATAGATAGATAGATAGATAGATAGATAGATAGATAGAGTGCTTTTTTAAACACTGAATCCTATTATATTGCCAAGTGTTTAAAATAGCACACCAAGTTATAATCTGTGAAACTTTTCCTTATTTGAATGTGAATGGATGAAGAGTGAAGTATTTGCTAGGTTAATTTTGCTGCCTGCAAACTAGATCTCGCACAGAGGCCAAAATTACAATATGCCTTCCAAAGGTGGAAACATTTGGGTATCAAAGAAAAGGAAGAATGATATTTGAGGGAAAGCAATGTGTAAATAAGTTATGTAAAGGAGCTATAATGCTAAGGTAATAGCTCTAAAATGGGCCTGAACAAAGGATGATGTTGTCTTTTAGCTCAATTATCTCAGTTATCAGAAAGGATGAGCTAAAGTTTGCCCAGATAAACTTTATGGTTCAGAACTGATTTCCACACAGTTAGACGGCCATGACAGTCATACTGTTTTCAATTGAGTAATGTATAATGACAGAAATAAGTGACTTCCAGTTATGGAGGCTGAGAAATTCAAGATTGAGGAACCAATAAATTTGGGGTCAGGTTCAAGTTATACTTTGATTCCTGTGTGATGTCTGTTGTTACATTTGTACATGGGAAAGGTCAGTTTCCTTCAGTCCATTTTAATGACATTCACAAGGGTTCACACTCCTAAGAGGAAAGAAAAAAACTGCTTTTGCTCACTGTCTTGTTGATTCTTCACTTGGACATACAATTAATTAAAATCAGGATAACACCCCTGGAATATCTGCCTTTACTTTGTTTCTATCTTAAGTTTTTGGTTTAGACTCATGCTTAATTCAACGTTAGATAAGCCAATCACTCCAAGAGTAGCTCCAATTCCGCTTTTAAGGAAAAACGGTACAAAAACTAGAATATTTGAAGCATCTTACTTTCAGTTTCAGACTCCTCCAAAAAGCACATGAAAGTCTTAAGCTATTGTCTTAAATATGCTTTTACCTTGGTTCCCAGAAAGAGGAGAGTTTCACAGACAGGTCACCTTGTGATGAGAAAAATCCCATGCAGGGAATTGGCTGGTCTTCACAAGCAATGGACATGTTCAAATCATCTTGCAAATTCAGAATTTTTTTTAAAAAAAGCAAACACATCCATACTACAATTCTGCCAGGACTGCTGAGTTTTGGGTACCTCTTACCTACACCCTAACTCTAAGTTTTATCCAAAAATTCAGGTCAGGTCACTTTCCCAACATCAAATTTGTTTTACCAAATCCCATTACCTGTTTTCTCCTGAGTATCCACATTGATTAGCTCTCCTTGCTCTTCCCTTTACCACTGCTATTCTTTTTTGTATTGGTACTTGTGGCCAAGACTAGGCTTTGGGGATGCCTGGAGCCTGGCTGTTTAAAACCCTGCTATTATTATTACTTCAACTTTTAAAATATGAATTTTACATAGACACAGATATTCAAACCAAGCAGATTAAAACACCTCCAAAGAGGCTACACACCCGAATGTCCTCTTCCTGAGTTTTCACATGATATGACAATGGGATAGACTGTATATGTGTAACTGGATGCATCGTTGCAATTTGTCAGTATCTTGTGATTCTGAAGAGAATTCTATTGTAAAAAGGTGATAACCAGAAACCAGAGAATGCATTGTGACAAGATAAAATGCATGTGTGTCTAAACATATAGTCTTTGTTCCCATTTCCTGACAAAATCCTGAGATTTCTGAATAGCGGTTGTCATAAATATCTTTTTCATATTCAACTGAGGGGATTCCGGAATATCTTGAAGAAGGGGCTTGTTGTGACCATAGGGCTGACTTGGTTAGCCCCATCCCCTGAGCCCCATGAAGTTTGAGCTAGTTACAAAAGAAGAATAGATGATTTGCTAATGATGTTTAAAATGAAACCTTCAAGGAAACCCAAAGGCTAAGCTGGGATAAATTTTGTGTTATTGATTCTCGAGGATCTTGGTCAAGGAAACTCTCAGAGAGAACATTCTCTACTCCCATGTTTTACCCCTTGCTTGTATACCAGATGGTTTTCATTGTTATATCATTTTTAGAAGTTTTTATTTTTAAATAACAATAAATAAATCAAACTGTGTCTCAAAAGTTAGTATAAGTGATTTAAGCAGAGAAGCAATACAATGGGAGGAATGGAACACATAAGTAAATTCTATAAGAAATAAAATATTGATATTCTACATAGCAAAAGAACTCTTTCCATTTAAATGTCAACATAAATAAAAGCAAATCTCAAGTAAGTGTTAATAGCAACAACTGTGTGGAAAGGTACTTAATCTCACGCCCAAAAGAGATGTTTATATTAAGAGTAAATGTAATCATATTTTGTGGTCATATGAATGTTTTGTTAAAAAAGCATTAACTAGTGAAATGAATCTACTTATCAGTCAGCTTCAGTAGCTCTCAAATGCCACCATGTATTCTGAGCTCCATCATATCATTCCATTTCAGAAGAGAAAGGAGTCACTGTGCTCCTCATTCAAGCATCTCCCTTCTCGCTCTGCCAAGTCAATGAGAAACACTCATCAACTTGGAATATTCTGGGACAGGCTGTATTCTAATAATATTCAACAGACCATACATTTTACTAGGTAATGGCATTTGCTACTTGTCTGACATCAAAGCTGCAACCACTCTGGCTGTACAATGACAGGTGTTAATGGTATTGGTAGGAAATTTTGGAAGAGTATCTTCACATCATCTGACCATTTTCTTTCCCAGATGGAGAGCCAGTGCTTCAGAGGTGGTGATGACGATAACAGGATACATCGAAACCAGCATAATTTGAATACTGATCTACAAGACCCTTATCTCCAAATTTAGGTCAGAGCAGGATTGTGAATATTAACGGAAGTAATTCAGAATCATTGGAAGCATTGCTTATCTTCATTGAACACTTTATAAATAGAGATGTGCTGAAAAAATAACTAACTCAAGCCAACGCCAGTCTATAATTAAAGTAACTTGAACGTTTCTCCCTATATGTATTTTCAGACAGGACTCTTGCTGTTACAACAAAGTGATCCTCTAGATGACTAGTTTTGTTTCAGATTAAAAAGCCTAGTTTCCCAGGAAATACAGACATACTGCATAAGCCACAGTCTCTCAGTTATTGTGGGATGCAAGTCATGGACATCATGCTGATAAAAGTACCATTGTAGTCAGCAATACACCCTTCATAGTTAACTGGGTGATACTTCTCCAAGAGAAGAATCTTGTTTGTGAATTACTATCTTGTACTAGTTCTTATGTATTTCTATTGTGAATATGTGATTCTGTTTTACTACATTTATCGCCTGACTTATTTTAGGATACACATACGAATCTTTCAAGATGAGGAGCATGTCAAACTTAATTCTAGAAATTAGCATGATAGGTTTTTAATTAATTTATAGAGGTGATCAATGCTGACCCCTCCAATCTGCATAAATTCATTCATTAAGCAATATCCAGTGAAAGATATTAAATTTTATCCAGTGCACTATATATTAGGTATTCATAAATAAATAAGTCAAAGTCTCTACCTTCACAACCTTTACCAGTAGTGAAACAAAGACTAACAAATAGATCAAAGGAAAGTAAGACTGAGGCTTTCTGAATATTTCTTTGTCATAGTAAAAATAAAACATCAAACATGATGGGATAGAAGAAAGAAAATCACAGTAGTTTTCTTGAAGAGGAATGAAGTCAGTAAGACTTCAAATTAAGAAGATTCCTGTTGTTTCTGTTTTCTGGTTTTTTTGTTGTTTGTTTTTAATATCTGAAGAATGGCATTTTAGGTAGAGCAAAGAGTAAGCTAAAAGCTTAGAGCTAGGAAATACTTTTCATGAAAATCTGAAAAGAATCCGGTTGAGTGATAGAATTGAAGACTAGTAAAGAATTTGAAGGCAGGGTAAGGATTTTTCTTAATGTAACATTATAGCACTTAACACTCACAAGATACGTGGAAATAATGAATTAAACTATAGCTTAGTACTGTACACAGTAATGCTGCTATTTTCCAGGATCGTGTAGAATAGAGAAGGAGAAAATCCAAACTCTTTAGAAATGTCAGGTCTGAGAAGCCTTAAGGCTCAAAGTAGAACTACTGAGAAGACATTTGAACAGATGAGCCTGAACAGTAGGAGACAAGACTCCGGCCAGAGAAGTAACATCAGAAGACAAGTTTATAGATACTAGTAAAAGCCATAAGTTAATCAGAAAAGGAGAAAGCATCCAACAAGTGATCCAACTCCCTTGGGATTTGAAAGCATGGAAGGCTATCAAAAGACAAAGCGTATGGCCAGAGACTTGGAGTTGACAGAAGAAAAAGAAAGGTGAAGACATCACAGGCCATCAAGAGACTAAGAATGGAGTTCAGGAGAAAAACTCCAAACACATGTTGCTGTTCATGAAGCATTGGGTTAAGGCTGCGTGAGGAAAGAAAGGAAAATTCAATCATTGAAATAAGCATTTAGTTTATTCTGTTTTATTTGTTTCTATTTTTTTTCTTTTATAAGAGAATGGATATGTATCTGGGACTAATTTTAATTTTGATTTACACCTGAAAAGCCTTGTCAATACCTCAGCAGCAATACAAATCTTGGTTTCTGATACTATTCTCTAATACAAGAATCCAGGGCTTGTGAGCAAAGTGATAAACTAGAATACAGAAGGGAGGGAAACATACAGATAAGCCTGGAGCATGTCATAAGGTCAGAAATAAGAAAAAATCATGGAAGTATGTTTAAGAGATACCAAACCAACTGACAGAGCACCAATGGTTAGAGTTGTAATGATTTCAGAAATGAAATAAAGCAAGAAGGCATCCTAACCCAATGTCTATTTGTGAGACTGTTTTGAGATGCTAGAGCACCGTTTTGAGGTTGGGCTTAGGTGGGGTGGGTCTTTGAAGATTGTACCCAGCCCCTGCCTCCTCGTTTTCTCTCTGCTTCCTGGCCTCTTGGGATAAGAACAGCCTCCAGCACAGGTCTTACCACAGGTCTTAATGAACTATGATACTGCACTATGCTCACTCCCCCATCTTGGACTAAAACAGTGCTAAACCCATAATAAAATAATTTTTTTCTCATTTTTAAAGTGCTTGTTCTTTTAGGTATTTTGGTCAAAATGACACAAAAATAAGTGATACATTCCAAGTAACTTGTGCATAAATTCCACACTATGGAAGTAGAAATGAATTATTAATTCCTCAAAGTTGATTACACATAGAAATATCTTTCTAAATAGCATGATAATAACGTGGAAAGGGTGGGAAAGGGGTATTTTACAGAAATTTACCTTACAACAGCTAACACAGCTAGGAATTACGGTCAACATCAGTAATGATTTCATGTTCATAGTACATTCACATACTATTTTTTGTAAATGTATTTTTATTTGTTTATTTGCAAGAAGAGAGAGATTGATAAGAGACACAGAGAATGGGTGTGCCAGGGCCTCCAGCCTCTGCAAACAAACTCCAGAAAAATGTACCTCTGTGTATCCGGCTTTATATGCGTACTGGGGAATCAAACCCAGGTGGTTGGGCTTGGTAGACAAGTGTCTTAACCACTGAACCACCTCTCCAGCCCCCGCATATACTATGTGGTTAATGAAAATGATACTTCAATTCTGTGGTTTCCTTCTTAAAATCAGTAACACCAGTTTAACATGAGAAAAACATCAAACAATGTCTGTTAGGAGGATTTTCTCCAAAATGGCTGATTAGGGGGCTGGGGAGATGGCTTGCCAAGTCCAGAGTCAATTCCCAAGCTACCCATGTAATCCAGAAGTTAAAAGTGGTGCATGCATCTGATATTCTTTATCATGGCTAGATTCCCTGGAAGCCCCTTCTCTACCCGCCCACACATCACTAAATGAGTCAAATTTTTAAAAAATATCTTTCTAGTACACCTCAAAATTGTCAAGGATATCAAAATCAAGAAAAACAAGGCACCATTAGAATCAAGGGAAATCTAAGGAGACACCACAAATGAATGTCATGTTGTAACCTAGATAGAGTCCCAAGACAGAAAGGGTTTGAGTTGAAAACTGAGAAAATCTGAATGAGGTATGATCATTACCTAATAATGATGCCTCAATATTAGATCATTAATTATTACAAATGTACCATACTAATGCAAAGAGTTCATAAAATATAAACCTGGGTATAGGATTATGAAACGCAGTATGATCTTGGCTATTTTTCTATAAATCTGAAACTATTTTTAAAATGTCTAGTTTAAAATTATATGTCAATATATTCCTGTTTAATAAACAGGAAAGCAAAATACAGAGAAGTGAAGAGAATTGGTACAAAGTTGGACAGTTAAAGGTGTCAAGGAAAGTGCTTGATTTCCTTACATCATACTGCACACAATTACAGTGGCTGGACACAAAACAGCAGGTTTTCCTGTGTTTGCTTTAATTTAAAGGGGAAATAAACTTCTTAGTGCTTGGAGAAATAAAGACCCCATTTAAGAAAGCCAGAACAAGTTTATTCTGCAAGAACCTAAAATAATGAATCAGTTCACTTCAAAAGACACTCATTATTAAAGCAGGTGTGTCTGAATGAAACAAATACAAACAGCATGATTATTAAATATACATTTATTTAACAACCACCGATGTTATACCCAATTTCATGAGAGAAGAAAAAGAGGTCAGGAAACTGTCCCTGCTTAGTTAGGAAGAATAATATTTATAGGCAAAAATGAAAGACTAGGGACTGAGGAGATGGTTCAGTGGTTGAAAGCACTTGCTTACAAAGCCTGATGGCCCTGGTTCTATTTCCCAGCACCCACATACAGCCAGATGCACAAATTGGTAAGTGTGTCTGGAGTTTGTTGGCAAGGGCAGAATCCCTGGCACCCCTGTTTAATCTCTTTCAATCTCTCTCTCTCTCTCTCTCTCTCTCTCTCTCTCTCTCTCTCTCTCTCTCTCTCCCTTCCACCTTTTTCAGTTAAATAAATAAATAAATATTTTTTAATGAAAGATTCTTTGGTGTTGTACACTTTGCCACAGTGGGAATGAGGATTCACGTCTCAATGCCTCAAGTTCTGAGCCATCAGGTAGGTTGAAGGTCTCATCTGAGAGTTTGATTGTCATGAATAATGAGCAGCTTTTTTTTTTTTTCCTCAGAAAGCTTCAAATGGAGCTTGAAAACTGAGATTACATAAAGAATAATCAGAAAGAAACATTGCTTGGGTAAAGTTATGGGTACATAATTATTTTCACTATTCAACCTTCATATTTGATGAATAGAATATAATTGTGCATTTAAATTTTGTTCAATTTTGATGTCTTAAGGTAAATATATATTTGTGAATAGTCATAATGATTTGGCTATGATTATAAAAAATTCAAATGTATGAAATAATCACCAAAGGAAATATACATCCTTTATACATAGCAATTTAATATATCATAAAGGGTATGAAATTCACATTAAATTCTTTTTAATGTGCATACAGTGTATTTCTTGTTTCACTTGTTTTTATCATTTAATCCTGACTTCTGGATTCTTAAAATTCAAATCTTAAAACTCAAAGTAAATTTTAATATTTTTTTAAAAATTCAATCAATAACATTTTGCCTCATATTTCTAACAGTACTCTAAAGTTTCTTTGTTCTTCATAATTAAATGTGTGTTCATTTCCTGATTTCAAGCAAAGTTAAAAATTTTCCAAATATGATGTGGTTGAATTAGAATAAATCACCTATAAATATCAAGTACTGTAGCTGAACTAATTGATAATGTATGTGAATTTCTGGCTTGCTAGTATATTTACCTGGTTTGTTTCTTCTGATAATTTGTATTAATGAGGAGGTTTCTGAATTGCTATATGATGACACTCATATATCAATTTTTAAAATGAAATTATTTTCTCAGTTCTGTATAAAAATGAAGTTTGGAATAAGATTCTATCACAGGATTTGCACACTTAAAGCATAGAAAGGAGAAATTGGTTATTTATATCATATGGCAACCTACACAGCAAGAAAAAATGACACACAACTTTACAAAGGAGGCTGAGGATTGAATTATCACATGGACGATTTAAGTCTTGGCTGGAGACATGTTGAATGTAGAAATACTGCTTTCTGCATTGATTTCATGTAAAATCAGACCTTTAGTTGTCTTGTCAATTTTTTTCCACATCAATTAGTAAAGCAAATATTACATTAACCAGAAGCTTCTTAGCTATAAAGTAAAAGTTACCAAAAGCTGTTCCATTCTTAGAATGTTACCCCAAATTTAGAATGCCAGGAAGTTACATGATTGTCAAATTGGTACAGAGGAACATAGTATAGTTTTTCTTTCTTTGTTCAGTTTCATTCTTCAAGGCCGAGTTTAAAAAAAAATCAAGAAAATGCTACATATTGAAAAGTCCCATACTTTAGGAATTTCATATACATTTACCAAACATAGATCATCCCAGAAATCTTTACCAATGAGGCTAACAAGTAAAAAGAAAGTGTGCATAATTGTGCATAATTTTCCTGTTTTAAGCCATCAATGAGAAGCTTTTCCTCCACTACCAGCTCTGGTAATGAGTAAGACATGTTTAGGTTACTTAGCCATGGAATCCAGAAAGGCATTCATCACTCTCCGACGTTCACATGTAAATGAAATGACCACATTCTCTCCACATGCAACATGGATCCTTTTAGGTACTTTTAAATTACTGAATAAATAACAGTGTGGTGATTAATCAGGGGCATCTCAGCTTTTATCTGAAATTAATCAGAAGAATCCAGATATGGTATTAACCCTCTCTGGATACCCACCCAATAATATACACAGCTCTCAGATAATCACATCTTGGGCTGGCAAGCCCGTCCTATAAACTCCTATCTATAAATAAAATTCAATGAGGAATCCCAGGAAGAACAAAGGTGATAAGTCCTTTAGAAGATGAAAGAAGACAGATGTCGATTTAAATCACGCAGTATAGATGGCAAATATAGACAGGCATAATCTGTCAATTTACAGTATGCTTATTTTTTCTCCTTAACAAATAATGTACCATCTAAAGTAGTTGAAATATCATCTGTTAAATAAAAATATCAATGTGTTCCCTGCTATGTGGGCTATAAATTGCAAAGGCATAGTCACATGTTATCTTCAGAATGTCTTCATTGCATATTGTTTTCCAATACTTCCAAGGAAGGCAGGGTATTTGTTCAAATGTCTCCTCATATGATTATGCACCAGAAACGATATTATACTGATACCTTCCATGCCAACAGAAGAATGTTTTTTTTTTGTCTCTTTCATTTTGGTGTTATGCTGACACTAAATTCAATGCATTAATACAGGAGGGATAATTACTTCATTTTGATCATGAAAGAAAAAAGTGTTTTTGAAAACATAAAAAATCTCTATGCCTATGAAATGTAGAATTCTGTACTTAAGTACCATAGTGAAATGCTTCATCCAAAAAGCTGGTAATCTATTAATAGGAAAATCAATGAACAAAAACTGTAATGTTTGAATTGTTGGCTTGTTGTCTGTGTTTGTGTGTGTGTGTGTGTGTGTGTGTGTGTGTGTGTGTGTGTGTGTGTGGCTGATGCCAGGTGTCTTTCACCTTACTTGCTTCCACATTACTAAAAAAAAGGTCTTTCACTGAAGTGGAATCCCAGGGATCCTCCTGTCTCCAACACCAAGCCCTGGGATTCCACAGCTGGTGCTGAAATGGATGCGGGGGATTTGAACTCAAGTGCTCAGGCTGACACAGCAGGTGTTTTGTTGAGTCATGTCCCAAACCCTCAACTACATTTTTAAAACCCTCAAAGGTATAGTTATTTTTATGAGTGTTTACATATCTCAAATCTGTATTTTGAAAATTCCGTGTCTGCATTTTGACACATTCCCCCACTGTTACTCCCTCTTAACGCTCCTCCATTCCTGCTGAACCTCTTCTCCCCAACGACTCCCTTCAATCCAAGGACTTGACTTCAGCCTGTTTGCATGAGCATGTGTGGGGTCGGCTGGGAGGTTCTTTACCAAAGCATGGACAACTTAACGGTGGCTACACCACTGAAGAAACTGTCTCCCCCTCCCCTAGCAACCATTAACTGCCTTTAGCTTCTCATGGAGGGCTGGATCCTCTGGGCTCTTCTCCTATCCTGAAGGGAATGTGGACAGGCTCAATCTTGTGTAGGTCTTGTGCAGGTAACCATACCTACTCCGTGTTCATGAGTGGAACGGCCATGTCATATCTCAAGGGCTGCCTTCCAAGGCACTTCCCCCATCCTTCAGCTCTTCGGTTTTTTTCCATCTCCTCTTCTATGATGTTTTCTGGGCCTTGGATGAGGTAATGTAGCTGTCCTCACTGTTAACCCATTGATCACTTTTTCTCAGCACACTGATCAGTTATGACTCGGTATTCACTACCATCCACTGAAAAAAGAAGATTCTCTACCAAGATTGGTCATAAATATAAATATTAAGAAAACAGCTTGACTACATGTCTATATAGCAAAACAACAATACTAGATATCCCTGCCCTCCCAATCTTTTGGGCAGGTTTATAGTACCATGTCTGAGTTCCCGTCTATGGAATGGACTTTAAATCCAATCAGAAAGTGATTAGTTATCCCCGAAACACTCATGCCACTATTTCATAAGTGGAAAAAATATTGCCTTATAGGTGGATATTGTAGCTCTCATAGTCCACAGCTAGATAAGATGTTGATGACTTCTGATCCCCAGACGCCTATATAGCACCATCCAGCACTATGAATACGAGCCAGCAGAAAGGAACCTTCCTGCTCATTTAGATTTTTATCCCTGTGTTATGCAACAGAAATGTATATAATTATTAGTAAAAAGGTCTTTACATCCAATTCTGATGGGTAACCAAGAGCAATGGGGAAATAGCTTGTATTGTTTTGGGTGCCTTTGGGAGTCTTCCTTGCTAACTACCTCTAGGGAGGTATGTTTCACCTGGCACAGAGATTTTCATTCAATAACTTATGGATCACTGGATAACAGCAGCATTATCCAACCATGCAGGGTACCTTTGTTAAAACAATTTTTTTTAATTATAGTTTTTACTTAGTTTATAAAGTAGTGGGTTTTTTCATACATCCTTAGTTTTGGTGAAACCTTCCTCCTTGTCATCCTTTCCCCCAAGTCTCTACCCTTTTCACATTGAAGTCTTCCCCACTGAAGGCATATTTATTTTCTCAAGATGTTAATCCAATTGTATTAGTAAGCTAAATGAGGAAATAAAGGAAAAAATAGTTTGGTAATAATCATGAGTGTATTTTCAAATATGCAATAATCACCCAAATGATGGGATTGAATGCAAGCTCAATTAAAAAGAGTGTGCTCTATTTGTTTTTCTAAAACAATAAGAATGATCATTCTTCAAGCATGCTAATAAGGTCACGAGTCAGTTTCTTTTCAATTGTTCAATCTTTCCTCATCAAGGAACATTATATATAATTGGGGTTGCAGGTTAAGCCATGAGTAGATTATTTTCTTACCTGCCACCTCTTAAATGTCTTCAATCAATCTTCCATTTCTTACAAACCACATTTTTCTTCCTCTGTAGATTCCATTTGAGGTTCAAAGGAGAATGCTTGACAGGTGGAGGCAATAACAATGGTAGCACGCTTATACTGGCCACAGGTCAGAATTCTGCTCTATTAGAAAAGCAGATTCAAGCAGATGAAAAATAAGGGGGAAAAATGTATAATTGGTTTGAACAATGGAAAGTCACCTCCCTTCCCCATTTCCCTCTCTGCCTTTTGAGCTGAGCTGAGCCTGTCAACTTCCTATTTTTCTACTTGGAGTCCTATATACCAGAGACCCAGGGTGCAACTCCAGTGCATTAGTGACAGGGGTGGGAGGCGGTCTCAGAAACTCCGTCTTTACCCTTTATCCTTCTCGATCAGCCTCTTTACATTTTCTGCATCTCATTCGTGTTGCATTTGTCCTAAATACAGGAAGGTGCACAAGGTGTCACGAGGAATTTTTTGGCTCATTTTGGAAGCTTTAATGAGCTGCTCAAAATAATTATTGGTTTGGAAATGACTAGGAGTCCAGGTCATGGTTTGCTGTTATGTGGGCTTGTCTAATAGAAAAAGCAGAGAGTGTGAAATGAGGACACCCACCCAGCCACGGCCTCAAGATCATAAAATCTTTCACAAGTACCTAGTCTATTCTTTGTTTAAAAAGCTTAGAGTAGCATTGATTTAATCATGGAAAATTTAAATAGGAGGACTGTGGTATTATCTGATAAGAGATGCTGATTTTGGAGTCACTGGTTTTGCAGTGGTTACCAATTGGTCTAGTGAAAAGGAAACTCAGAGGATGTAAAGTATTAAAGTGATGGGTCAAAATGTCTCTGGCTGAGAAGGGAGAGTGCTCCCAGCAGCAGGGAAATCAGAGATGTTCCTGTACCAGCCTGCACCTTTCTGCTCCTGCCTCTGACTCTCAGCACTCTCTTTCTTGTTTGTGCAAGGCCCTTCTTAGCTGGCATCCTGAATCCTGTCAATGGTTCAGAGCTAAGATAGTTGACACTAACTTCTTGGTTTGTGTCACCCTCCAATAAGACTCAAAGCTGTCACTTCTGCCTCTGTGCCATCCCACGATCCATGGCCGAGCTAGATTCCACATGAATAAATCTTCCTCATTAGTTGATTCTTTTCCATCTGTCCACTTCATTCTTTGGGCAGAGGGACAAGAACCCAGAAAAAAATTGGAATGTTTACTGTGACTATAAATAAACCTTGATTCAATTCCCCCCCCCAGGGGCAAGTGTATGCCCCTTGAAGTCAAGATAGGTGAGCTTTTTCCCCCAATTTAATATATTTTACCTCTCAGATTTTAGTGTCTTATATTAGGAAATGTGCATTCTAGTTCACCTATATAAAATCGTCATTGGGAGAATTCATATTGCAATCCTACCTAACTTATTTTATAGCTTATTAATTCTATATAAGAACAAAACATTACTACAACAATTTTAATTTGTATTATCTGAATTCCAAATTCATGCACCTAGATTGAAAAGTAAAAGAGAGAGGCAGAGAAAGCAAGAAGGAAGGACAGAAGGAAGGAAGGAAGGAAGGAAGGAAGGAAGGAAGGAAGGAAGGAAGGAAGGAAGGAAGGAAGGAAGGAAGGAAGGAAGGAAGGCAAGGAGGGAGGGAGGAAGGAAGGGAGGAAAGTATTCCAATGCTCACGGCTACAGATAATGAAAATAGAAGGGCATTTATGTGACTGAATTGACACAACTAAAGAATGGTTGAAATTATGACACCTGGGATTTCAGCATCATAAGTAATTAATTACCTTTCCTACTTCTCAAAAGCTTTCACTTGCTTCCTTTCTATATTTTTTCTAAAACAGGAATAAATGCACGTAAGACAGTTAAAATAATTTAGAATGAGATAAAAATCTGCTATCTAATGTAAAGTAGTATTTGTATTTTCTCTGTGAATGTATATCACTAGTCCTTTTTATAGAAAGGTAATGTTAAGTATAGAATTCTGTAATATGGAATGTGCTGGCCAGTCTTCCATTTCTGAGGTACTTAACCTGAAAGGGTGAAATACTGACCTGTCTCATAGTTTAGAGGTTTCAGCACATGGTCAGTCATCCCGTTGCTTTTGGGCCTGTGGACAGTTCAGCACAACATGGCAGGGGAAGCATGGTGATACAGAGCTGCTCCTCATATGACAGACAGGAATGAGAGAGAGAGCGAGAGAGAGAGAGCGAGAGAGAGAGAGAGAGAGAGAAAGAGAGAGAGAAACTGCCTATGAATATAGGGCAAACCACCACGACCTAGCTTTCTCTAACTGTACCCCAATTTCTAATGATTCATAGATTCTCAAAAACACCATAGGCCAGAAACCAATATTACCATGGACTAAGGGCCCAACCTTCATTATATAGGCATGGGGGGCATTTCAGATCTAAACTATTAAAAAGATATAAAGTAAAATATATTTGGTCATGAACCTCCTGTCAGACACTTGTTCCTATTTGATAATAGTAAAAATATCAGAATAGATTTAAACTGGCTGTCCCATGTACATACTTTCGAGCATAAATAGAAGTGGTCATTTCTTATGTTCCAAAATACCCATCCTCTTCTTGGCTTCTTTAGCTAGTTCTCCCTTTCTTCTTCAGTCCTTTCAGTAACTTTGCACAAACTCTCTGCCTTCAATAATGTGAACTCCAAAAGCAAGAGGCAAAAATGCATTAAGGAAAAATTAAAACTAAATTTGTTCTTCAAGGAAATCAAAAATATTTTGACAAAAGTATATTCTAAAGCCATGTGTTTTGAGAAGAGAGGTCATTGAGAAAGTGCTGGAATTAGGACATGGACTGTAAAGACAATAATTTCTTTGTAATCCATGGGGTAAACAGGGTGAGAACAGAACAAGGAACTAGCCCCTTCCTAGCTATTAACAACAGCTTGGATGTTTTTATTTGTCCAAAGAGAAAACAAAGGTTGCATCCTTTTATCGAGGTGCAATGCCATGTCATGTGGTGTGAGGGTGTCTAAGGTAAGTAGAGACGCTTCGTTCATTCATTCACCACAAGCACCTACTAACCACCAACAGAAAGTGTGCAGACAACAGCATCCAGTTAGCACTACTGAAGCCACTGAAACCTGGAGATTTTAGGCACTTTATTAAAAATAAGTCATCTTCTTTATGTGACTGTTGCCTTAAGTATGGAGTGTTGTCATTAAAATGGCAGTTCCCAATCAAAACATCAATTTGCACCAAGATGCACTTATGGTTAGGCAGGTTGGCTTTTCTCCCTGCTAATACTACTCGGGATGCCAGCTACAAAAAGTAGGTCCAATTTCTTGAGGCTACTGGACAAGCAAGGTTTAAACCTCTCAGTTTAAAAGGCTAGTTGCACTTTTATTTTACTGAAATATCTTGTTCTTAACCTCAGCCTTGTCAAAAAGCAGTGCTTGGGATTGGGGGGGGGATGATTTTCTTAAAATGCAAAGATAGTTTCTTTAGGTTAAATCCAATGAGCCTTCATGCCCCAGCATGCACCTCCCAGGAGAGACCGCCTCAGTGGTTCTGCTAAGCAATTGTCCCTTCACCTTTTAACTTGGCTTCTGAGTCCTGGAATGACATCCGCGCTCTTTATGTGTGGAGAGCAAATGAACTATTTAGCCAAATCACTAAAGCGGAGGATAGAATGCTCAGAAGTAAGCATTTCATTTACAAAAGTGCACGTTCTCTAATGCAATAAATGATAGTGTGTCTTTAGGCCCTGGTTGTTCCATCATTTGGGGGAATAATAAAGACTTTTCATTTTCTCTCTTAGATCATAAGTGCTGTGATTAGTGCCGTCTCAGCGTTAAACCAGGTTGCAAGCTGCTTATTCTTCAAAATGAAGCTGTATTTTTTCAGTTTAATTGCTTTTCCAGGAGCATTATTAACTTCCATAAGGGGAGGGAAAAAATAAAGCAGCAGAAGCAGTGATTTGGTATATTTGAAAGTAAAAAAAACACATTTCAAATCTCAGGAACAATACTGTACCAATTATCGAGAATATTATTAGGGAATATCCATAGTGTGATAATTACAGAAGAATGATCTTCTAAATACCAGGTGTGAGAGCTATCTACATTTTTCTTTTAATGAGCCAAATAAAGAAATATCCTGCTGTCCCAAGAGATTGGATAATGCCCAAGCTGTTTGAATATTTAAAAAGTACATTTTGGAAAACATTATACTGGAATCAATCATCTGCCTGTAGATGCATCCTCCTAAGGTCTCTTATACTCCTCTCTCTGTTTTCCCAAATTTCCACTCTTATCGGAACTGGGACATCTGCTACCATGCTCATCTCCTCCCCTCAGCTGGCTTCTCCATTTGACAAACCAATCATCTTCACAAAGTCCCTTTTATGATATTCCACAGGAAATGTTAAACCATTGTGCATATTTGTATTATAAAGAAGGTTAACTCTAACAGGAGCATGAGCAACTCTCTGCAACATCTCCTTTGAGTCTGTTAGGTACTAGACTGAAGGCTGAGATAAGGATGCCGGGGGAAGAGTTATATGCCACCGTCACAGTGTCACAAAGTGTGGGAATCGCAAATTACATGCTGATGCTTATAAAAGATAGCATGAACAGGGAAAACACAGTGAAGCAAGTAGTTGACATTATCTAGCCTGTTTCCTTGGCACACTCGTACTTGTGTGATGGATTTATCAGTGAGTGGTTCTATAGTTGCAAAGAATTTGCCTTTGTAAGGTTGACTCCTGAGCTAGGTCTCCATCACACAGTTTCCTCTCACATATGGTTCAGCTCCAACAGGTCCACACGTGAGAACCATGTTGTTCACCTGATAGAGTTGATCCTTCCAGTAGGCCATCCAGCCACCTTAGGGAATGTTCCCTTACAAGGATGACGAGCTATCTAAGACCACTGGGGAAGAAACTCAGGTCTTCATGCATGGGAGGTGAACACTATACCAACTGAGCAGTATCTCCATACTGGTTTTTGAGATTTACTGGGATAACTGCCAACAATACCATTCAAAAGTCACTGAACTAAACATGTAGTAGCATTTACTCTAAAACATGGCTGCAGGACTGAGAACATGCCTCAGTGGGCCTGCCAGCCTAGGTTCAATGATAATTGGGCATTTCTTTGTAACCACAATAAAACATTTTGTGCATGCGCGCGCGCACACACACACACACACACACACACACACACACACACACACACACGAATGATGTATGGTTTTTGGAGGAGATCAGAGCACAAGCTCAGAGTGCTGGATTTTGCCTTCTACCTTGTTTGAGACAGGGTCTCTTTGATTGCTTACCATTGTGAGCACCAAACTTTTTGGCCCCTGAACATTAGGATTCTCCTTTTTCTACTCTCTCTTCTGTAGGCACGTTGGGATCCAGCTTCATATGGGTGCTGGGGATCCAAGCTCCAATCATCATGCTGTTAACGTTTGAACCACTGAGCAATCTTCCCAGGCCCTTAGTTATATGAAAAGTAGCAGTCATCATATAATGACATCAGGGAGAGAAAAGTATTACACACAAACTATCAAATCACAAATCTACCTCCAAATAGATAGTTGTTGTAACTACAGTCTGATGAGGGCCACTTATCAGTAGGTTGGGCTTCTTCGGGGTGAAAGTACAATATTTTATGCAAAAAGCCATTAGACATATAAATACAAGCAAAGGAGGGGGCAAACTAGGAAGATGTTATTAAAGGAACATGATGTTGTAGTTTCAGGTATACCAAAAGACTAGAGGAATTTATTCTACCATCCTTACTTTGACAAATTTCTCTTTTTGTTGTGATGAGCCAGACCATGGAAAGACTAAGTCCAGATAAAGTAAGCCTAACAGAAGTGACTGAGTCAAGGGGTGCAAAGATCTTCTCTCATACAGGAGAACCCAGGTATCTACCTGGATGGAAGAGGTTGATGTAATCATGCCCTACTTGAACACCCATTGTTGTTTCTCTCATAGCTGTTGCTTTGTTAGAGAAGTGCCTTAGGAGAGACTATGGGCTGGATTTTATGTTCTTTAAGAAAGTTTATAGTCAATGGCTTGTATAACCCTGGCCCTGTAATTTTAGGCAAAAGACAACTATAGGGCCTTTAATGATTCCAAGCTTGCAAGAAAATTGCACTGGACTCCAGTGAATGGCGTATATTTCTTTAGCTTCTTCTCCTGTCATAGCTTGCTTGTTTCCCTTTCTTATAAGTTCATTTTGAGAACACTCCTTTCTTTGATGATTTCCATAAGTATTCCCTTCTCAGGCTCCACTTCAAAGGAAGTAGATTGCAGGTTATCTCATCTTTACAGTACAGAGTATTTTAACTCATGAATACTTTGTTGTGTATTTAAAAAAATATTGCTATACTTTCATTGCTCCTAAATAATGTACATTTTGAATATTTATAGTGAAGCATTGTTTTACATTGTCCCTAGAAAGAATGTGACTGAGGCTCTCAGAGAGTCCATAGGACATTAGCTATTAGTGCCTAAAGAAATGAGACCAACAAGCACTATCAAATAAATAGATCTCTGTGACAGTTTCCTCGGGAATATGCTTTAGAGCAGATGTCACAAACAACCTGTGTTGGCAAAGTTTTATTCAAAGCACCACCATGAGCACAAAGTGGGATGGGCAATGCTGTGGCCAGCCATGCAGGACAGCCCACAGGCTTGCTCTGAGCAGCTTTGCCTCTCTGACTTCCTGTTTACTGTTGAATGGTCTCCATTTTTATTTAATGTTTTTTATACAAGCAGTTTTAATTGTTACTATGTTAATATCATGTAATTTTCTTTAGAGGTGAAAGAGTGTTACTTCCATTTTGCTCTAAGAAAATATATGAGTCCATGTTGCTGCCTTTTTTTTTCCTGGAAGTATATTTAGTAGTTCTAAATTGGATGAGAAGTGGTTCTGGAACATCCACATGGAAAATAAGTGCAGAAAGACACATTTTTTTTTTTCAGGAGCATTAACTGAAAATAGATCAGAGACCTAAATGTAAAGCCAAAGAGAACACTAAACTCCTAGGAGATATCATAGAGGGAATTGAGATGATGCTTGTGAATATCATGTGTTGTTTGATTCAGCAACCAAGGCAACATTTACTAAACAAACAAACAAACAAACAAAAAACAACAATTAATCCCAGCACTCAGGAGGCAGAGGTAGGAGGATTTCCTTGAGATTGAAGTCACCCTGAGATTACATAGTAAATTCCACATTAGTGTGGGGCTAGAGTGAAACCCATGTCAAAAACCTGAAAAATCAAACAACCAAACACAGCAACAACAAAAAAATTTACTAAATGATATGCTGAACCTCATTAGAATTGAAAATCTCCTATCTGTGCATAAAACTTTCAAGAGAATGAAAAGATAAACCAAAGGCTGGGAGAAAATATTTACAAAGCAATATTCTTTTCATAAGGACAAATTGTACATAATAAACCAAGAACTTAAAAGTTCAACAAAGAGAAAGCAGGAAATAATAATAAACATGTAAATAAAATATTAGAAAATATATGACCTGGAGACACCATACCCAATAAGATATGTCAATGTAATAATGCTCAAGTTGAAAAGCCTTTATAGAACTATAAATGAGACAGTGAAGAGATTCTACTCCACATCTCTTAAGATGGCCACAATTAAACCCTGACACCACTAGATGCTGGTGAGGATGTCCATCCAGGGACGCCTGCCTCACTGCTTGAGGGAAAATGAATTGATATTGTCACTTTAGAAGACAATGTGCAGAACTAGACATACTCCCAAAATAATCAAGGGCCCACGGTCCTTGGTTTTCAACCAAATAAGCTAAAACTTTATGTCCCTAGAAATAGCTGTGCAGAAGTGTTTAGTAATAGTTTATTCATAACTGCCTATGACCTTTTCTTGGTAAATGGATACAGTGTGGTAGAGCACCACTCAATGAGATATTACTTAGCTTCAAAGAAATGAGACATTACAGCATGAAATGAATATTACTGTGAATGGAGATACTGTATTTATTGCAGTCAGCTTTCTAGTTGCTGCGCAGAAAGAACTCTAATAAAAGCGGTTTGTGGAGGAATGGGTTTATTAGGCTTACAGACTCCAGAGGAGACTCCAACCTGGCAGGGAAAACGATGGCATGAGCAGAGGGGTGGACATCACCTCCGCCACTGAACTACAAACAATGGCAGGAAGGTGTGCCAAACACAGTAGGGGAAGCTGGCTTATAACCCCCATAAACCCATGCCCAACAACACAGCTCCAGTGAGGCTATTGATGAAGATTGATTAATCAGAACATGTTCATTTGTTTGTGGGGGACACCTGGATCAAACCATGACAGTATGATTCCAAATGTGTTGCACTCAACAAAGGACAACTATTGAGTCAGATAGCAGATCAGTGGTTTTCAGGCACTGAGGAGAGGAAGGGATGTATAGTCACAGCATAGAGGACTTTCAGGGCCATGAAACTATTCTGTATGACACTATAATATTCATATATGTCATTATGCCTTTGTCTAAACGTATAGAACTTATAACCCCAAGAATGCACTGTATTGTAAACTATAGGCTCTGGATGATAACTGTCATAGTCAGCCACACGCCCCTGGGATGAATCTTCAAACCAGGCACAATTTGGAGGAGGAAAGTATTTATTGAAACTACAGATTGAGGGGAAGTTCTGTCCAAGCAGAGAGAGAAACCCATCACCAACAGCACACACAGAACAGCAAACAGACAGGAGGGGCCAAGGAGAGAATTTTTTCTCCTTTATATAGGCTTCGGGTGGGGTCTTGCAACCCTTCCCCAGCCTTAATGGCTTCCTGAGTCTCTGGAATTTTCTTCCTGCACTGCCCACACAGGAAAGGATGTTTAGTTCTAGCTTCTTTGAGCTTCTTTACATCCTTCCCCCTACTGAGAGGCTGCCTTCCTGTTAACATCTTCAGAGACCTACCCAAGATTACTTGAAAGGTCAAGTTGACATCAAAACTTAACCATCACAATAACCATGTGCCAGCGTGCATTTAATAAGTGCAAAAAATAAAAAATAAACATAGCATTGAGGATGGGTGTCACTAGCAGAAGTTGTACAGTGTAAGGTCTTTGTAATATATGGAAACTATCTAAACATTCGGCACAATTTTGCTCCTCTCAGAAAGCTAATTTTACTAAGGAAAACTGTTGATGAAGATTCTGAAGGTGCCCTTAAAAAATCACACAGTCCTTCCTTATTTGTCCTTGACTCTATTTTCCCTCAGGAACAAAGCAGGAAGCAGGAGTCAATAAGAAACAAGACATAGGGCTGAGGCGACTGCTCAGTGGGTAAAGACACTTGCTTGCATCTTCACCAGCACCCACACAAAGCAGGACAGGTAATCATTTTCAAAGGAAGACACTGACACACCCATACTCCCCACCCCCACAAATGCATGCAAATAAATTTTTAAAAGATATATATGTCTGTGGAAAAGTTTGCTCTGTCATTTTAATTAAATCCCTGTGATATTAATGTAATATATCATGCATTTTATACTTATAAAAAGTTTCAGCTTTAGCTCACACTGTTAAAGGTGTATTGCAGTATATTAACTTTTAAAAATACTTTCTACAAATCAGTTGTGGTCTTCCTGAGTCACTTAGTATTTACATGATAAAGATGAGATTTGAACTAATGAGAAACCACATGAACTCCAGCTCATCTACAGAATCTGTTATAAAGCACGGCAGATAATAAGTATATAATAAAACTTCAAATAGGGGCTGAATAATTCAGCACTCATGCCCAAGTCACGAGTGGGCATGTACTACTGGGTGAAACTAATCTGGATCCTTAAGCATACATGTGCTTTTAGAAAGAGTTTAGCATTTTCAAATTTCAGAAATGTTAACATTAATTAAGGAAAAAGATTTCCCCTAGATAGCATATGCTATAGTTCAGCTATTTTTGAATACTGTACAAAGTTGTATAATGACTACTTGCTGGAGTGTCATATTGTTTCTCAAATTGCTGATCTGATGCCAACTGGTGTGACTTGCTACTGTTTGTTTCCTATGCCTAGGGAAAATGTCAGGTTCTCTCTAAATTAAGCCATTCAATTATGCAACTTCCTCCTTCACCGTGCTATCAATTTTCTGTGCAGTTATACAGAAACTCATAGGAAAATCAAAAGACACATAGCTTTAAAGTCACCAGTACTCCTTTCACTCATCCCTTCAGATGATTTTATGTGTGTGCATGTATGTACATAAAATATACATATGGTCTCATGCATGCGTTATAATGATAGAATATAGAAAATTATATATAACCTAATGTTGAAATTGAACTGATGACCATTTATTGAATTCCTGCTCTGTGCCAAGCACAAGTGTATCAGAAGATATCTGCCATTTAATGGAGGAAAGATATGGTTCCTTTCTAAAAGAGTATTTTTAAAATTTTGATGTAAGAGACTACAGGGGTTTCTGAAGAACCCAAGAGTTAGTAGCAATCCTCGGTATAGAAAGTGATGGACGAGGAAACATGAATTATCTAAAGTCTTATTAGTCAAGTGTTCTGTAGAATAACACTTTTGACTTCTCAAGGAAACTAAACAATATGGGAAATAAAATCTCCAAGCCAATTCTAGACTTGTAGGATTACAACAACATTTTTGAAATTATTGGAGTCGATTTGGTATGTTTGGTGAGAATTCGGAGGGGAACAGGCCTCTATCAGGAACTGAATTAGAGGCATTCTTGTTATATGCCGCTAAAGAAAGTGGATGCATTCTTTTCATATCCTGAGAACCTAACACACACAAGTCAAACATCATGGACTCTTTTGTTGGCAGAGGACATCTCAAGATATGATAGCATTCAGGTTGGTGCTGGGGAAGCTACTCTAACTGTGTGTTTGGGAGTGGATGTGAATTCTGGCTGAAAAGGAGCATGCCAAGCTACCAACTGGAGGCTTCATCTTATATACAAATTCAAATTCATTTGAAGAATTTACTGAAAGTATTCCCCGCTGGGACCCAACCACCCAAAGAAGTGTTTTGGCCAAGAACCTTCTACAAGGCACACAAAAGCAACCTAAGGAAGAAAGGAATAATTGTGGTTCTCAGTTGAGGGTACAGCCCATCATGGTGGGGAGGGCATGGATGCCAACAGGAGTGCCAGGAAGCTGGTTAAATTACATTTGGAGTCCAGAAACAAAGAAGGTGAATGCTGGTAACCATCCTGGTTTATTTATTTATTTATTTATTTATTTATTTATTTATTTATTTATTTATTATGTTTATTTCAGTCCAGGACCCTTATACAGGATGATACTACCCATTTTTGGAAGTAGGTCTTTGCCGCTCAGTTTAATCTTTCTGGAAACACCTTCATAGATGCAGCTAGGGGTGTTTCCATGGTGACTCTAAATTCAGGTAAATTGACATTGAAGTTTAATCACCATAGTATTCAAACATGACTAATAAAACAGAACAGCCAACATTGAACCACATTTGTGTAATCAAGGAAAACTCAATATACCTTCTTTATGAAGATATGTCCAAATTGGAAATATTGCCTCACTATCCACTAAACTCCTTTTCAGGATGAATGTATCATTTACTGACTATAAACACTATTTTATTTCATAGACCACACCACAGAGATATTAAAATGATCTAAGTTCTACAATTAGTAAATGGAAAATTTAGTTTCTACTTCCGTAGTCAAGTTCTTTCAGATAACATTATTTTAGAGATTAGTTTAACACATTAATTATGATTATGGAGTTACACTGATTATTTCCTCTTTTTTTGCACATTCTTGTTCTGATGAATTGTGAACGAGCAGGTGGGGGGATTGATAATGTTTATTAGTTTAGACAATGTAAAATCATTATGATTAGATTTTAGGGAGTCACCTTTGTTATTCCAAACACAATATCCACCATCACTGCTTCCTTACTTTTCAATCCATCAGAATTGTCAGAAAATTGAAGGGTCTGAAGTAAATAGAATCACATATAGTTAGTAAGGGTAGGAAATTTAGCTTGTGAGTTCATTCTCCCAGAAATATAATGTTTTCTTCTGAATTCTGAAGGAAGAGAACAAAGACACAGAAGGGCGAGCGAAGAAATGAACCTGTCTCTCCCATTTAAAAGCAGGTGGCAAACAGGTTGAAATTCCTGGGTTCTGATCTGACTTTCCTAAAACTACACTCTCGGGAAATATACAGAAACTTTTAGTACTCCCATTGTCTCTGTCTAAACATCTCAAAAAAACCACTCGTTTACCAAAGAGTTATTGAACATCTGGTCTATGTTAGATAGTATTCTATATATTGCCAATGAAGCAGTAAGAAATCATGGTCTCAGCCTTGTGGGTGTTCCTTATGTTAAAGGACACAGATATTCTACAATATTGTTAAATTACTTTTCAGAGAGTGATGTAGTAGTTTGAATGTATGTCCCCCATAGACCTGGGTGGGGTATTTTATTTAAAAAATGCAACTTGGGTTCCAGCTGCCTATCTGAAAGTGTCACTGTGAGTGGATCCTGAAGTCCAGGCCTATGGTGTGTTTGGGAGTAGATGTGAATTCCAGCCAAAAGGTATGCAAAGAGGTCTTAGTTCTGGGGTCCTGCCACCAGCTGTGTTTTTGTTGTCTGCTGGCTGGTGGTGGTTTTTCTCTCTGGTTGGATCTATGGAAGTAAGCAGCTGCTTCCACCATTGATGAAACTCTGTTTGGTTGAATGTTCATCCCAACATCATGGACCTGTCTTTTACAGAGGGTGATCAGTACTATGACATGTTCTAGTCCTCAGGATAGAGCTCAGATATAACAGCATAGCAGCATGTCCCTCAGTCCCAAAGTATCTACCAGATCATCTCCTTCAAAGTAGATAGCTGGCACTTATTGCATAACCTAGGCATAAAGGAAGAAGAAAGTTCTACTGAAGCCCTGCATAAGAGTTCTGTATCTTTTCACCATGTGTTCTGAATTTTATTGCCAAACCTGGCAATCTTCCTTAGGGACTTAGCACAGAGAGAAGGTCTTGACCTCCACACTGAGAAATAAGCATTGGTGGAAGTCCCATGAAGAGCTTCTGTTTAAAGGATTACTGAACATGCCCTGTTGCCAATCATCTGTAGAATCTTATGATTCTATAAAATCATAAACAGAAGCAGGAATCCATTTGTAAGTGTGGGAGGTTCTTAGAATCCATTTTATTTTCCCAATAGACATGATAACTTTTGAAGATAGATAGGCAGTATAACATAATATTCTATTTAACTACTGTGGGAAAATAAATAAAATAGCTCAGGACATTGTCGATATTTTTGTCAGTAATTATTTAACCAGCCCTCTCTCTTCTGTTTCTTGAACACTCAGGAGCTATTTTTATTCAGTACTGAACCTGTTGCTCCCCCAGCTATAGTTTTCTTCTACGTTTCCTTCTCAACATTTTATCATACAGCTTGGGTCCCTTTCTGTATAGAATGCAAAGAGAATAGAAACTGCAAAGAATTGGAGTTTACTCTATGGATACCGTATGTGTCTATACACATGTATACATACATATAATGGATATAACTATGTCACACATTTTTCTCCCAAGGAGAGTCTTATAGCCTTAAAAGAATGGTTTGGTCTATTTAAAAATAAGTATAAGCATCTTATCTACATATTTATATTCCAAGTGTGATGGTTAAATTTTGTTGTCAATTTGACAGTTTTAGAAATCTTGGGTGGGTCACTGTGCTTGTTCATAGGAAGGGAGCCCACTCAGTAGGGGGCAGGATGTAAGGAAGATCAAGGAAGCTAGAAATGAACATTCCTTCCTGGGAGGGCAGTGAAGAAAAGAAATTGCAAAGACTCAGGAAGCAACAAGTCTGGGAAACCGTCAAAAGACCCCACCCTGAGGCTGTATAAAGGGTGAAAAAATTTCTCTCTTTGCCCCCTGCCTGTTTGCTGTTGTGTGTGTGGTGTTAGTGTTGGCTTCTCTCTCTGCTTGGAACTGTGAAAGGGGGCCAGCCTCTTTCACCATTATGGAACTTCCCCTGGATCTGTAGCTTCAATAAATCTTTTCCTCCCATAACTATGCCTGCTTTGAAGGTTCATCCCAGCAGTGATGGCTATGACATCAAGTATATTAATCCAGAATATTATAAGAACTAATATGAGTTTGTTTGAGGAAAGATATTTATAAGTAGTAATTGGAATTATTTAGAAGATGTTTCAAAACATAATTATGAAATTATAATCAACTTTCATTTGAGAAATATGTACATTTTACCTAGATAAAGAATTTATAGAAGGTTATAAAATATCTATGATTGAAAATGCCACGATGTGAGAAACTGTGTTTAACAGAAAAGGGTTGGAATTGGTGTCTGTGTTTTTAATCACAGCAACTTGGGATACTGAGGCGAAAAGATCACAAATTCAATCCTGTCCAGGATACAGAGAGAATTCAAGGACAGCCTGCATCATTTTGTGAGACCCTATCCCAAAATAAATAGCAAAATAATTTCTTGGGACATAGATCAGTGGTAGATGACTTACTTAACATGTTCTGGGTATTGGGTTTAATTCTCAATACAACCAGAAGAGGCAGTGGAGGTGGGAAGAAAGAAAAAAGAAAGACAGCATGGATATTTGACATAGGACTGACTACATGTATCAATGAATCCTCTGCTTGGAAACAAGCTTGAATACATTTAGGAGCTTTGTGGGTAATAATTGAATGGTGAAATTCCAACAAAACAGTAAGCACCTATTGCCTTCCCAGAAGAAAATCAGGAGGAGTTGAATACCAGGAAGGATATCAAAGAGTCAGTGGCCTCTAGTCTAAGACCCAGTAAATTTCGGCAAGATTCCCTTCAACAAAAGTGAGATTCGCTCATCATTAAAGTAGAAAACTAACACCCTGACAGAGCGCGCCTTGAGGTCTGCAGGGCTGGCTTGAGCTGTCACAGAGGATGGGAGCATTACTAAGTGCCTTGGCTCAGACATCCACCAGTGTCCTTTATGAGGGAGTGGAGAAGCTCTCATACTTGCCTCCTTTGAGAAACACCACACACACACACACACACACACACACACACACACACACACACACACACACACACAAAAGGAAAGTAACAAAGAGAAAAGAAAGTTTCAAGGAAATAAATCCCTTTTTAGGTTGGCAAAAAATTTCCCTGACCATATATCTTATTTGAATTTATACTGTCCTTGCCTACTTGTACAGTTAGCAATCATTATAAAATTCATATTTTGCAAGAAAGGAGGCAGGATACAGTTTGTGTTTATTTAAAGTGTAAGTAAATTTTCTAAATGCAAACTCCAAAATAAGAATATGATTTTATTATTTAAATATAACTGCATATACAAACATATAGGTATACAAAGGTATATCTAGCTTACTTGGAAACTGGAGATACTGCATAATATTTCAGGAGGTGATGATGTAGTACTTAATAAATATTTTCTCTAATCTTAACATAGAAATCAGAAATAGCTATTCACATTCTACTCATAAAGCCCAGAATCTTATTAGGATGAAAATCTTCATCAAATTTACATAATTAATGAATGGCAGAGTTGAGTTTGGGACTATGTGACTCTAAAAACACGTGTGATTTCTGAATGACCACACTGTCCTGGGAAGGCTCCATACCTTATTAGTACTTTATCCAAGCTGTCATATCGTTTACCTTTCCAAACTAAGATGGTGTTTTTCTAGGAAAACTTTAAATAGGGCAACAGACATAAACCAGGTAAATTGGGACAAGCAGTCGACCTATCAGCATGCAATGTGTGTATCCTCACATTGTACGACAAGCGAAATCCTATAGTATACCTAACCTCTAGTGTTCTTCTCAAGAATGTGAACTATTACCTAATCTGCATTTATAAAGTGTAGTCTTGCATCCAATTTGCAGGAATTATTCATCACAAATGGTTGATTTCCTGCCTTTCCTCAGATTTCTGTAAGTGACTCAATTATAATCAAGAAACAGCAGAGCCTGCAGTGCAACTATGCAATCACCAGTATGGATCTCACGCTCTGATGGGACACCCGCTCTGATATTATATGCAAGCTGGAAAAGGACCGAGAGGAAATGAAGTATTTGTACTTCACCGTTTCTCAAAAAGCTAAGAGCATATTTTCTTCATTTCACAAGATCAGGTCCCCAAATTTGCTATCTTGGCATCCATAGTTTGGGATTGTGAATATCATCAGAATAACCAACTAGCACAGATAGAGAATGATGCCATCACAATTGCTGTAGTGCACGTGAGAAATGAGGCCCATCATAGTAATTGCTGCGTGTTGGCAGGTGGGTCTTAGTTTATTCTTTTAGTGGCTGCTTATGAGAGATCTCAGAGATGTATGGCTACCTAGTATCAAGCTTCATATTTATATTGTCATTGTGTTGTGATGGAGGGCTCTTGGGAATGCCACTTTTTATAGTGGTCTAGAGAGAACTTCTCTCTAGAGAGAATGTATTCTAGAAAACAGGACGTGGAGTCTCACCCCAGACTCACATTTGCAAGGCAATGACAGAAGAATTTCTTAGTACATGGTTGATACCACGTCAGACACCACTGACTGAGACAGACCACCACATTCGTCATGGCACCATGTGAGGACACCACAGCATCCATCAGTGATTGGCACAGAACCATCATCGGTATCCAAGGAGTTGGCAAATCAACTGGCTGGGTTGACAAATGAGACTATTTCCACAAAACACTCTATGAATAGAGCAGAAAGGAGAAAGCCCTTCTTGCTCAAAGTATCTTGCCTCCAGTATTTTCAGAACACCACAAACATTCGTGTTCACACTGGGCTTGTAGGATACCTTAATGCATTACGAATGTCACACCCACTAAAGAGATGCTCTCTGAGCAAACAAGGGCCACTTCTAACATTCTTAAGGCCCATTTGTGTTACTTTGTGTTAAAATCAATCTATATCCTAAGCATTCACCCATATTTCAGTTATTTAATATAATCCTGCCAGACACGGTGGTGCATACCTCTAGTCCTGACACTTGGCTATAAATCATAGACTATTCCAGAACAACTTGAGCTATAGGAAGTTTGATGCCAGACTGGATTGCAGTGAATCAAAAAACAGAACACAAAATGAAAAAAAAAAACTAAACAATGAAATCAAAGAAAAACAAAATACAAATAAGCAAAAACAAACAAAACCACATATTTTTCTTTTAAATTATTTTTAGACTAGTTTTAAAAAAATTGTTTTTGAGACAGGCTTTCAGTATATAAGCCAAGCTTGGCTTGAATTCCTGATCTTTCTGCCTCTGTATCACCAAGTGATGAGAGCTGTATGCCACCATGCTCGATTCTAGAATTTTTAAAAATTAATTCTCATTATTTCTCAAAATCCATATGGAACCCCACAGAGAATGTCGGGATGAACAAGGGACCCACAGCCACAGCCATTCCATCAACACAGGATAACCCAGTTACAGAAACCAATGATCTTCGACACAAAGACCCCTAAGCTCACAACCTTAAAGCAGCCTTAATAGTCATCCACCACAACTCAGGGAACTGAGTGGAAGAGGGGGCGGAAAGACTGTGAGAGCCGTGGTGGGGGAGATTATCCAGAGGCATGGCCAGGAGAACCTGGCTGAATACTAGGCTATCCATGGTCCCCTGTCACAAGGACTGATCCAGACGACCCATGGAGGAGGTTATCCAGCGGATTGGGAAGGGGGGCAGCGGGGAATTGGGCATAACAACTCATTGTTTACCTACTGAATGTTGTAACTCATTATGGACAATAAAAAAAAAAAGAAAAAAAATTGGTAAAAGCTATTTTACATATCATTTTATTTCTTATTTGTGAAATGCTGACACCAAACAAAGGAGATTATTCCAAATTATTCCAGTACCCTTTCAATCAGATGATAAAAGTTTAGAGATTACTTAGTCTATAGGAATCAGTGGATTACAGATCTTAAAATGGATGAAATATTGAGAAAAAGGGAATTCTAAAGGCAGTTACCTTTTATTTAATATTTTTGTTTTTACTGAGGCAACGTCTTATTTTAGCCTAGGCTGACTTGGAACTCAATCTATAGTCCCAGGTTGATCTAAGGTTCACAATAAAACTCCTACCTCAGCCTTCCTAGCACTAGGTTAGGAGAGAAGCTCTGAGACAACACACCTTGCTAGTTTTGCTTATTTTCTCCCCCGTGGCACCATGACTCATGACAGCATGAAATGTTGAGTGTAACAACCATATTAGAGATTTTATTTCACAGTAAGATCTTTAATTTTTAAAAAGCTTAAAAATACAGTAACTGTCCAATAAATAATTGTTTAAAATGCTCAAATTCTATGCATCAGAAAGAGGAATGAAAAGGTTCATCATCACAATTGAGAACATATTAAGACAACATGTTGGTAAAAGAGCAGATTCCCAAGAGTACATTCTTTATAAACATTTGCCTCAAAAAAGAACATATTTTTCTGAGTAAATATTTGTACATCTGGTCATATATCATAGAGCATAAACAATTCTAAAACTATACAATCTCTGTGAAGCTTTTCAAAACCAAAACAAATCCATCCAATGGTGGGATAGAGTGGAAATTTTCAATCCTGTAGTTGTTTTTTGTTTTGTTTTATTTTTTTTTTACTTAAGAGAATATCAAAATGATCAATTCATTGGTCATATGTTTTATTAATACATTTAAAAGCGCCTGAAGTCTGATGACAGGAACCAAAGGAATATATTTCATAATGAACTTCAAAACAAAATTGACCAAATGACTCTACTATCCTACCAAAAAAGCTATACCCCTTTTAAAATATTTGACTTGGGAGAATACAAAGAATGTGAAAATCATCACTAAAGTGTTCTATAAAATTAAAATGACTTCATCTGTGGAATGAATAGATTCAGGTGGTTTAGAAAAAAACAGTAAATTGTATTTTTTAATAATATACCTTGAAGCCTATCTTACTTTCATAGTTTTCAATGTGTGTGTGTGTGTGTGTGTGTGTGTGTGTGTGTGTGTGTGTGTGTGTTAGGCTGGCATATATATTCCTGACACACATGGAGGTCAGAGGGTAACCTTGGGTGTTGATCCTCTCCTTCCTTCTTGGAAGGAGGCTCTCTCATGGTTATGCTGCTTCATGTGCTCATCTACCTGCCTGTGAGCTTCTGGATTCTCCTGGCTCTGCATCCCGTTGTTGAGGATACATTGCATACTCACTTTTCTGGGGACTCAAACTCATTGGCAGCCTTACAAGCATGTGCTTTTAACTGCTCAACCATCTCTCTAGTCCCTGTTTTCCTCATCTTTGTATGCATGCGTGTATCATGCAGTCATTAAATAGGCTTGTAAAATGTTTACTATTGAGTAAATGACTTCATCTTTAGTGATTCCAATGTAAGTTGCTCTTTAGCTACACCTAAAGTTTTAGGTGTGATGAGATCGAATAAATTATCTCAAAATTGGAACCGGTGGACATCTAACCCTAACGACATGAGACAGCCAATTCTAGGCCCACCCATGACACTAGCTTGTATTTATCTTCATTCCAAAAATAAATCTTATCTGCTTTTATATGTTTCTTGGCAAGCAGAGAGTAAGAAATACACATGCCCATACACACACAAGCACACAGAGAGAGGAGATAGAGAGAGAATGGGAAAATGATCACACTATGTCCTCTTGCTACTACAAAAAAATTCCAGACTCATGTGCCTCCTTGTACATCTAGCTTTATGTAGGTACTGGGGAATTGAACCCAAGCTGACAAGCTTTGTAAGCAAGCACCTTTAACTGCTGAGCCATCTCTCCAGTCCTAAACCTTACCTTTTGTAGTAATTCTATATTTTATCCAGCCAAGTCGACTCCAGCAGTATTATCTATACTCAGGAGAGATGGTTCCATGATCGTAAGACTAGGTGAGACAGAGTAGTTTTCTTTGTAATCCTGTAAGGATAGTCAACTTTCAACTCTTGATAGGTCATTTTCTCAAGGATGGATTAAATTAGATGTTGAATCATATTTTCATACCACTCTCCTTCCCAAGCCCTCCTCACCTTAAAGACTATACACAGAACTTGAGGAAATATCACATGTGCAATTATGTATGCTATATAACAGAAAACCATTTACATATGTAATTATAGTTACTAATCAGTTGCTTTAAGAAGGAAGCTTACTTTGATTTATTTGTGTCACCCTAATATAGTCACATGTTCTAAAACAGCAGAGGCCATCCCTTGCCTTGTGGCAGATGTGGAAGGAGAGAGATAAAAGCATGGAGGGACAACTAAATCCGTGATTCAAGTCTGAGAAGGATTTGACAATAAAGGACTCAGCAGTTCAGTCTACTGACATAGGGAATTGAAATCTATTCACATCCCAAATGAATGTGAAGTAGGTTCTTCTCTGAAGAGACACCAGACAATTACCTGAATGGTAAAAACTGTAAATTGGGGCTATGAAGGCTTCAGCAGAAAGGCATCTCATCCACAATGAGCCTGGATTTGTGAACTGAGAGGAGTGGGAGGTAATCTGCATTGTTAAAAACTGATAAATTAGTGGAGCTGTTGCAATAGCAAATGAATACTGTGTGCCCCGCCATTATCCTTTAGTTTATACAGAAACAGGAGCTTAGAACTCTTAATAGATTGAATACAAATAAGCTTATGATATGAGCCCAGTACCATAGTCATACCTAAGGTTGCTGATGTCCACTCTTCCATGCTGTGTTCACAACAGCTCTCATCAAACTTTAGCTTGGTTCAGACTCACCTGTTAGGATTTAATGTGCAGATGTCTGGATATCATGTTCACTTTTTGATGTAGCAAGTCTGGAATGTGGTTTAAGGGGTGGTTTAAGGTGTTTGTCATGTTTTTTTTCAATTCCCAGGTGATATTGCTGCAGTCTCTCTGAAAATCCCACTCTTAGAAGCACGAGTGTACCAGACGCTGCTGTTTCTCTTCATCTTAAGTGGACGAGGCTTCTTATTTGGGGTCTTGAGTTGCAACAGGAGTTCCTTGGGTGACAGATGAGTGTTAGGATACACGGAGCCCATGCACTTGTCTGTGTTCGAGAGACAGAAGGAAAGGAAAGGTACTAGCCACCTAAATTGCTTCTGAGAGAAAGTTCAATGAAAATCATTTAATTCTGTATTGTGGCAACAGTGTTAACCACATACCCATCTCCATAGATTTCACTCAAACTCAGCAAGCAATGAATTTTAAACCTGGAGTGTATATTGGGTCCCTATTGTCAAGATCTTAAGAATTAAAAAATCAATGGACAAATAACAGAAAATCTATGTCTCCGAAATTGTTCAAGAAACACAATTCAAACAAGGTATGCAGACAGTATAATAATAATGGGGATAAAATTATTTCCTATAAGATGACAGAGTTGGACATTGCTTAAGGTAGGCAGAAGCACTCTCTATTTTGCATATAAGGAACACAAAACAAATGAAGCTTTTTATTACTTCAAAATTCACCTCTTGATTTTCTTCTTAGGTTGGATGAATTTTTAATAGTTTTAGGAAACTTATTGGTGCACAGTTTACTTAACCAAAAGTTCATGAATTCAAGTTCATAATTCCACAATTATTTTTATGTTTATTGAGTTATCTAAAGTCTCCAAAATAGAGTTTCAGATTTTCACCATTCCAGCCATATCACTTACACTGCCTGAAAGTCACCACTCTTCTCTCCGGTTCCTAAGCAACTTTAATATATTATCTGTGTATATAGATTTTTCTTCTTTGACATTTCTTGTAAAGGAAATTATATAATATGTATTTTATTTTGTATCTGGCTTTATTCAGACCAAAGGTTCTTAAGGTTCATCCATATTGCAGCACACATCAGTACTATATTGCTTTTTTTTACTTATTATTATTAGCAGTAGATATATTAAGTAATAGTGGAAGTATTGATTCTTCCAAAGAACTTAATTTCTAGTTTATTATCTCCTAATTTTTCTACAGAAGTTGGAGAATTTGATTCAAATGCCATACTAGTTTTTGAAAAGAATATCCTTCAATATGAGCTCATGTTTAACTTGCTATAGATACAGCTGATGAGAAGAAATATTATCATTATGTATATAATGTATACATGCTCAGTTTCAAATACACACATATATTTTCTTGCTTTGTCAGTTGAGAAAGAATAGAAGAAAAAGGGTAGGAGACAGACAGACAGACAGACAGACAGACAGACAGACAGACAAACAGAGAATATGTCCCATTATGCCACAGTGGCATTTTTCATTTGTGCCTGGAATTATACAGTCTCCTGTGGAATTTTCTGTACATGGATAAGGTTATTAGACAAAAGAATTATTGATTGAAGAATAGGAAATGCCTAAAAGTGTTTAAGTAAGTATAAGTTAAAACGTATCAAAGCTTCTTATTTTCTCTTTCTTTCCTATACAAACAATAAAGTCTTCATTCTATCACACCAGAAGTGGGGATTCTATGGCATTCATTTCTCTGAATTCTCACCCTGTTACTTCACTATGTTTATACATCTTTTTTTTCTATCAGTTATAGTCACACAACCTTCATCTGGCTTACAAGAGCTCCATAAATTAGCATGCATCTAGTTTACCAGTCACATTAGTTTCTCTCTCTACTGTAGATTTTATGTTCTTGCTGTTCTGAAATTCTTTCAGTCTTGGGACTTCTTTCTTGATGCTTACTTCAAATGTAATTATTTGTTTAAATGCCACAATTTGGTATTGTTGCCAGCATTCTGGTCATGATATTCTACTGTTTTCTTAAAAAATTATTATCAGAGTAAAATGGGAAAATGTACATTGAATCTGTATGTTTCACAACTGTGTGTATAGCAATGCTTTTCTCAACAAATATTTTGGTTGAAAACACAGAAGAAACATATCTACAATTCTTAGTATAGAAACATGAAGAGTCAGGGACTATTTGTCTCTGTTGACTGCTATGTTTTTTTTTTCTATTTGTTCCAGATCTTAGGCAAAATGTTTTTTTTTAAATTTATTTATTTTCAAGGAGAGAGAGATGGGGAAGAAAGAGAAAGAGAGAATGGACACACCAATGAACTCCAGTTGCATGCACTACTTTGTGCAGCTGGCTTTATGTAGATATTGGGGAATGGAACCAAGACCATTAGGCTTTGCAAACAAGCTCTTTAACTGATGAGGCTAGAAAAAATTCAACCCAATATTTGTAAAATAAAAATAAATTTTAAAATACTAAGTCAGTCAATGCAACACAGCTAGTTAATATCAGAGTTGATTTCAACTAATATGGGTTCAAAGAACTTGATCATGTGTTACTACTCTTATCCTAGGCAAATAATTCTAATTTTAAAATTCTTTTATTTAAAATGCATTCATAAGCCAAGCCTTCAAATGTAATTCTCTCTGTACTTATCATTTTCAAACTCTCACCAGGATAGTCCAGAAACTTGGTGTACTACTTTGGAAGGCATCATTAGTTGTACGTACCAAATCCATGTCCATTCCTCCTTCACTAAAGTTCCAGAAGACTAAAATCTACATGTTATCACCCCACTCTTGGTACCAAAACTTTCATAGCCACATGCCACTGGGATTAATCTCCAAATCAGGCACAGTTATGGGAAGAAAACATTTCTCAAAGCTACAGGTTCAGGGAAGGTCCCATAGTGTCGAAAGAGTCTGTCCCCCTTTCACAATCCAAACACATAAACCCCCAAAAAAATCATTACTAACACCATTATATACACACTAACAAACAGTAAACTCTGTAGATTAGACTGCTCTTCACTTAGCTATGGCTAAAATTTCAGATCCATTTCCCCAACCACAAACACTTTAGGGCTAGAGCTTAGGATCCAGCCAGGCTAAGGTAACACTTCCTCCAGCCTGGAGACTAGAGACAAATTATAAGATTTAGTAAATTCTTAAATCTATTGGGGTATATCCATTTATGCATACACATAAAGTTAACAAGAATACCACACATTAGCAGGGGAAGTAACTAAAAGTTTATAGCAGCATCTCGTGTGTCCTGCAACTTGGAGACTTTGATCTTTAGAGCTATAAAGCCATGATTCTCTTCAAAAAAGGGCATGGTGGTGCTGTGGAGATGGCTCAGTTATTAAAAGTTGTTGCCAGAAAAGCCTGCCAGCATGGGTTCAATTCCCCAGCACACACATAAAGCTGAACACAAGATGGCACATGTGTCTGGTGATCATTTACAGTGACAAAAGACCCTGGTATGCCCATACACACATACACACTCAAATTCATACATAATTTATAAAAATAAAAAGAATATATAGTTTATCATATCAATAATTTTTTTTTATTCTGAAAAAAGCAAAATTGAAGTATGAAGAGAGTAAAACATTGGTGGTTAGCAGGGGTAGAGGAGAGAGAGGGACGCATAGATAGAGCAAAGAACTTCAAAGTCCCTGAAATGATTCTGTATACTTCTGTAATGAAAGATCCATGCTGTGACACAGCTGTGAAAACCCAAATGGATTACATTTCCAAGAGTGAAGTGTCAGGTAAACAATGGATCTTACATAATATACATGCATTAATGTCTATTCTTCAAATGTAATACAGGTACCTAAACTGTGTAGCGAGGGAAGCTGTACAAGTCTATGGACAGGTTATTTGTGGGAACTTTCTGGACTTTATGCTCAATTTTGCTGTGAACCTAAACATGCTCTAAAAATAAATTATAGTGAAATTATCTAATAAGATGAGCACTCTTTGGTATAACTCATTTTTAAAAAAATTTACTTGATTTTATTATGATTTATTATTATTATTTAATTTTTCAAGGTAGGGTCTTGCAATCGCCCAGGCAGACCTGGAGTTCAATATATAGTCTCAGCCTGGCCTAGAACTCACAGTGATCTTCCTGCCTCTGCCTCCTGAGTGCTGGGATTAAAGATGTGTGGCACCATGTCCAGGTTAATTTTTATTTTTATGTATATATGTGTGTATGTATCTTGATGAGTTCATGTGTTTGTAGCAGGTCTCTACAAAGGAATATCAGATGTATGCACCATTTTTTTTGCATTTGGCTTTATGTGGGTGCTAGGGAATTGAGGCAGGACTTGAAGGCTTTGCAAGCAAGCATCTCTAACTGTTGAATCATCTGCCTAGCTCTGGTAAGATGAGTTTTATATTTTAAGAGGGTCACTATGTCTTCTGTAGAGAATATATTGTAACTGGAGGGGGAAAATGAATGCAGGGAACTTGTTGACATGTTATTTTGGTGATCAAGGTGATAGATCAAGATGACTTTATTGGCCCACTGGGTTTTAACTCAAATCTGATTTTATACTAATATATGCATGGTAGCTAAAACTCGTCTCAAAGTCACAATGTGGAGCATGGGTTCTTGTCAGAGCTATCTGAGAAGGAAATGCCTTCCAAGTCTCATCTTTTCTCTTATTCTATGCTCAACCATTGTGACAGCAAATGGTATATATTGAGAAAGCATAGCTCCTGACAGCAGACAGGTCTGAACTCCAACCATGACTCTGTGAGCTGTATCTAGCTGTATAGTTGGACCAGTTTCCTCAACTTCAGAATTCCTGGTGAAACTAAAATCTCACTCGTGACTTTACTGCAATCCTTCATCAAAAATGGTCAATCAGGTATTCTCAATGTGTCTATTTTGTCTGCATTTATTCCTAAACCTCTTCATATCAAAATGCTTCTTAGAAAAAAATCTTAAACATTAATAAATATTTATTGATGCCACAGAACCAAGCGGAGAAACAATAAATTAATAATAGCCATTTAAAATTTCACTAACGTCATCCTAAAGGATATTTTAGGAAGAAGCATCAGGCAAGAAAGCCTGATTCTCTGTATATTTGTCATACGATTAGATCTGAGTATTCAGTTCACGTCTCTAATTATAAATGAAAGCTACACATTAAACAAAGTGACTGTGGAGTTCACACTTCTTTAATTAGGGGTTCACAGGGATGCTAAATCTGACCACACTAGTTTCATTTTCATTACTGTCTCCTGACATTCTCACATAACCTCATGGTAGGTAAGTTTTCTTCCCAGTCATGTACTTTGTGACAGGTTAGCAACAATTCCAACTTCATGCTCCATTTTCTCTGACTCCAGAGGCAATTTGCTATCCGTGCACTTTGTTATTTCCTCAGCTTTGTGGCTCCGACCTGTAAGGTGCATCGTGATGGGAACTGCACTTTGAATATCAACACTTCAGTTGCTCTCCTGGCTGAATGCTATCTATGCCCCTCCACTTTAGGGGGAGGGTTTGAATAGATAGGTCATCTTCTTACATTAAATGGCTGGTCAAGACTGTGGACCAAGTTATTTCAAAAACTAATCTCATTGTACCAGGCAGGTTTTTTGCATGTCTCCATCATGACACTCGAGGTCCTCTGTGATCCAACTTCCGAGCATCTCTCAGGGCTCATCTTCTGCCCCTGTTGAGGATCTGTGTTGAGAGATGCTGAATTGTGTGAAATCTCCTAAATTGACTGTGGCATTTATACTTCTATATCCTTTAGATGGGCCGTTTTCTTTATCTGTAAGATTCTAGGCTGTCACTATTGTGTAGTTTCAACAATTTCAACAAACAATTGCAACTTCCCAGATTCCATTTAAATTTTAATTCCACTGGGTGATCTTTATGATTTATGTCTTCTACCTCTTGACTTGCTGTTGCATTAAGGTTTCTCTTATGCTCCTATACACATCTCCCATGTATGACTCAATCATACAGAGCACTGCATTAAGGCTATGTTAGTTTGTCAATCATTCTTCACCTGGTCAACATACTCGAGTCCAAGTGTCATCTAAACATGCATTTCCTACACATTTTTACTTGTAGCCCAAATAAAATATAGACAAGTTATCATATATTGCAATGTGTATTGCAATGATTGGTATATTAAAAGGAAGCAACAAAACATTATTATTAATCATTTATTTCACCTTGTTAAGGTCCTGTGTTAGTGTTGAGCATACAAAATGATCACTGTAAGTCTTGTCTTTAGATATTTAAAACCTAGGAGAATGAGAGAGACAGGGCTATTTTATATTTTAATATTTATGGTTTGGTAAAACATTTTAACATAGATTTAGGCATTATCCTTAAGAGAAGTAAAGGCATGTAAGAGAAGACATAACTATATGGCCTACAGTGAACACAGGATTGTCTGGAGAGAGTGGCCAAACAAGCCAATAAGTTTTTTTTCCCTCTCCTCCATGTTCTCTTCCCCATGCTAAGAATTCACCACAGACGTTGTAGATGGTAGGCAAGCCGTCCTTCAGTGAGCCAGATCATCATAAATTTCATCACTGAGATAAGCACAGGCTATCAGACAGGCTCATAGAGAGAAAAGCATGTTTTGACAGAATCAAGGAAGGTATGGAAGGAGGGCTAGTCGAGCTTTGAGTTGCTATTATTATTACAAATTGAACATCTCTAATTTTCAATCCCAAATACACATGTTCTAAAATCTGATACTTTTAAAGCATTGATATGACATGCAAACTTTTTCATATTTTGCAATAATTCCTCAAATAAATTGAGTAGGAAAAGAATAAATGCACACATAAAATTGAGGAGATGCCCATGATGTTTGGGAAGATGGAGTTCAGTTCTGCTGAGTAGCAGACTCCACAGGAAGTTAAAAAAAATAAAGAATTTAATGAGTATTCTCAATTCCACCAAAAAAAAATAAAGAATTTAATGAGTATTCTCAATTCCACCCCTACCCAATTTTGAGTCACACAAGGTGCAGCCCTTCCATTCCCATGGGTAGCAAAACATAACGGGTAGCACTGAAGAAAATCACTATTGGTTTTGTTGTCTAGAAAGTGCTATACTGTTCAGAAGTATCGGAAGAATGACAAAGTAGCTGGCCCCTTCATCTTCCTCCTTTGCTGAGGCTAAAAGGAAAGAATAAATAACAGCTGAGAGAAAAGATCAATGAAGGCCTTGCCTGCAATAACAGATAGAAAGTACCGGGCCAAGGGAAACCATAAATACTATAGAACCTCATTCCTCATCCTTTGAACTGAGGGTCTCCTCTGACCTGAGCTTTAAAGATCAACCGCAGCTCTTCTCTTGAGCACAGGTGTTTGCTTTACTTATTATCCTGCCCTGCAAGCTGGCATGGCACTGAAAACTTGCCTACAAACACCCTGATGGCTAATCTATAAATTTCATAAAAGTTACATTTATCTGTCTAACACATGCAGTTTGTAGTATACACAATAGGGCATTTACTCCTCCTTCCCCATTAGTAATAACATCCCATCTAGTGGGCTAGCAGGACCAACGTGCTCAGGACACCCATCCTGCTATTCTCCTGCTTTTCACTCGTGATGGATGGAAGTGATTGAGGTTTTCATCCCAGGCTGCTACACTCCTTTAGATTATACTGGAAGGTGACAGGGCTCCCGACAGCACAATTTCTTAAGCATGATGGACTGAGGTAGGATCCAGCTGGGTCCATCCTGGAAAGAGAGTTCAATAAACAAAAGCTTAGCATTGGAGAGGCTTGAAGTTTTGTGTTTATAATCCCATACATGCTTTTATAAAATAGAGAATGATGGTCACTTCAATAAAATAGCTAACACTACACCGAGTCACGGAACCACATGATTTAGAAACCCATTAATAATATAAGGATATATATATATATACGATGGTTAATATTCAGTCAACTTGGATTATAGAATCATCAAGGAGACAGACCTCAGTGAATGCTTTGAGAGTGTCTCCTGAGAGATTGAACTGAGGAGGGAAGACCCACCTTGAATGTAGGCTGGATGCCCACACAGAAAAAAATGGGGACAGAAACAGGAAAGTCTCATGAGTACCAGCACTCCTCTCTGTCTGCTGTGAGCAGCTAGCTGCCTCACACTCCTGCACCCCTGCCTTCCTCACCATAATAGACTGTACCCTCAAACCTGCTCTGAAGCAAGCCATTCTTCCTTTAAGATACTTTTGTCATAACAAAGAGAAAAGTGAATAATTACAGTATTTTTTTCCTGTAAGTTGACTTTCTTCCTTTAAACTTAATTAGTTTTGTCTCTAAAACAAGCATGGAAAGCCAAGATGTTCTGTATTTCATAGACGTAGTAGACAACTCCATAATGCTGGGATGAACATCCAAACCAGACATAGTTTATGGAAGGAAGGGATTGATTTCACATTTTCAGATCCTGGGGAAGTTCCGTCATTGACTGAAGAAGTTGGATCCCATTTATAAATCCAAGCAGAGAGAAACCACCACCAGCCACCAAACTCCAAAAAGCAGCACAAACCTGCAACAAACAGGACCCCAGATCTCACAGTTCTCTGAACACCTTTGGACTGGACTCTATGATCCAGCAGCAGTAAAACCTCTGCCATCCAGATGGCTGGAGACCCAAGTTTACAAGCTTTAATAAAACACCTGAGTTTATGGGGGGGGGGCGTACATTCAAACTACCACAAGGGACATCCTACAAAGAAAAGCACTATGTTAAGTTGGAGAGCTTTGAAGAGCTATTAGTAAAAGTAGTTACTATTTTGAAATGCTCTAGGTTTCAAGTCAGGAATATCTGAATTGACCTGTCTTAATTGATTTAGGCATCATAAGAGAGATTTAGTACAATATATATATATATATATATATATATATATATATAGTTTATTTTGCAACATTGTAGTTCTTGTCAGTTGTCATAAAACATGTGTTATCATCCAAATGAAAGACTTCCTATGTGAATGAGTATTGAAAGAAGTATTTCCAAACCTCAGAAAGTAACTAGGCGAAGCAGGACAGGGAAGAGGGGACATAAGCAGATGTATGATTTCAGGGAAAGTTATGACAAGAGGTGCTCCATCCTACCATCATAAATCAAGCATCAGTGAGGCTTTTGTAAGGTAAGAAGACGAGGATTTTGATATTTCTATTTCCATCCTTGGCTAATGACACACCTTTGCCTTCACCTCTCAAATGGTGACATTTGTTTAATATGCTTAGAATGCTCAAGACATTGGGTTTGAGTCCCAGAGTCACAAAACAAACAAGTGAAATAAGCAACAACAACAAAATTTACTGGGTATCATGTACATCTCAGGTGGTGTTCCAAGACATAGAGAAATGGTGGTGATTCCAATATTCCATGAATTGCATTCTACAGCATGGAAATAAGTCTTCACACAACATGATGGAATGATGGTAATTCACTTTGTTTTGAATTCTGAATTTTCTGTGTGGAACTGGGTCTCAGGATATACATCTATAAAATAGGAACCACAATGCCTACCTTTCCAAGATGGAGTGTAATTTCCTAATTCCATGCAGCAGAGAAGTGGTAATCTCCACTTCCCTTGAATAAGGTTATTTCTGGTTATGTGGGATGGATGAACAGAGACAGGGACTTCTGTGTAATTCCAGATAATCAAAGTTGGAAAGAAAATTACATAGAGCTGTCCTGGGGTGAAAAGATCATTATCTTCCTTACTGAACAATCCTATCAAAACTTCATAAAGAGGGGTGTTTACCATGAATTATTTTTATATTATATCAATTTTACAGAAGTTGATTTCAGATTCAATGTAAGCAATGTATAAAAGATCACATGGTAGGAATCAGAGAACCAAGATTCAAGCCTATGCTATATTTCGTTCCACACACAGGTCCTCTCACACTCAGTGAATAACCAGAGTTAATCTAAGTTGCTATGTTTTTCTTGATATTTTAAGTGAAATATTGCTACCATTTTCAAGTACTCATACTCATCCACTGAGAAGTCAATGAAAATGAACATTTCTTACCATAAATTCAGCATACACGAAGTTGTAATAGCTTTCTTCTTCCTCTCTCAGCCTGACCCTTCTTTCCCTCCTTCATAAATTACTTACATTGAATCAAAAATCACTTCTGTAAAACTGATATAATAAAAAATAACTCATGGTAGAAGTTTTTCTTCCTTCTTTCTCTAGTCTTCTCTATCTCTCTTTCTTCCTTCTTTCATCACTTGATTCTTTCTCCTATTTCCATCTATACACAAATATTGGTTACTTGGTGAATCTGCAAAATATTCGACAAAAGCAGATCTCCAAAAAAATTACATTTTGCACAACAAGGTGGAGGGGGGGTCGGGGATTTAGCATGAACTACTACTGAGTACAAGCCTTCAGGACGTTAATGACATGTGCCCTGAACTGAATCCTGATCCCTCTCTGCAGTAGTGGCCTAGCTTGGTTTAACTGATTTCAACCTGAAATAACAAAAGTGCCTATGCTTAAGATTATTGAACTCCAGAATTCATATTGTCTGTATAAAATGCGATATGAATGAACAACAGGAGCTACCATTTACACAGTGTTCTTCCTTGGGAAAGTGACAATGGTATGCTGTCATCACTATCCTGCCTTTCAGAGAAGTTTTAGAAAGAATTGGGAAACTCAGCCTGGGTGATAATTTAAGGAGTAAAAGTAGAGCAGCAAAGCAGTGGGCTCATTACAATTAGCAGCATGGCACTTCTGAAACTCTAGGCAGGGAACCCTGAATTGTACTCAGTGCTGACTGCGCAGATTACCAGAATTACAGTTAGGTTTCCCCTGTCACTGTGCTGGGTAGAGTCGCTTCCACCTCTTGACTGATTTCCATGCTGGCCTGCGCCCACTCAATGAGATAAGAAACACACCTTGGAAAATTAGAACATGTGTCATGCAAGCCATTAAAATGTCTGTTGATTGCAGCAGTTTTAAAAATAAAAATTCTTTAACTAGATTTGCCTTTTCAAGAACATGTTAGTATAGTTAAGAGATGCAGTCATATTTACTCTATCGTTTATCCATTTCTCTTTAAGTAAATAAAAACACGCATCTGCATAAGAGGAAAGCATCTTATCTGTTTCTAATAGGAGTTTTAACAGCAGGGCTACATTCTACACTGTAGAAATAATGTGCAGTATTAGAATAGCCTGAATTCCCTTCTTCCTCTGCATCAGGGATTAATTGTGAAGCCAATGTATTTAATGCTCTGTCATGTCACTGTGTTTTAAGTGATTTTCATTAAATGGTACAGGTAAGATAAGAAATTAGATGCTTGAGCCAAATACTTCTGTAATCTGGTCATACCTAACTTTAAAGGTTTGCTTCTCTCAGCACTAATCCTTTCTTTTCCTCCAGTCCCCTCTCTCTCTTTCTTTCTTTCCTTCCTTCCTTCCTTCCTTCCTTCCTTCCTTTCTTTCTTTCTTTCTTTCTTTCTCTCTTTCTTTCTTTTTTGAGGCAGGGTCTCATTCTTCATCAGCCTGACCTAGAAATCACCTCCAGGATTTTGTCAAACTCACAGTGATCCTCCTACTTCAGCCTCTTGAGTGTTGGTATTTCAGGCATGAGTCATCACACCTGACTTACATCAATTTTTAAATTATATTCTTCAACCAAACTAATCAACTTCCCAATATGTTCTGAACTAATCTTTTTTTGTGCCTTTACCTTTGTCCCCATGCCTATCCCTGTTCCTGGGGTCCTTGTCTATCAGCAAAAAAATATCAGCTGCCTTCAATGTTTCTTCCTATGCCCTCCTCTCTGCTTGACCTTCTAACAATGGAGCTCCTTGTGGCTCAGTCTGAGGTCGGTTTACTCCAATTTTCCTTGACTAGATAATTTTGATGCATTTTGGGATCAACATGGCTTCCCCTGAAAGTTAAAGGGAGGAGCATTCTTGGGACTGTAGGAGGAGAATCTGGGTCATTTCACTTTTGTAGAGGTCTGGAATGTCAAAAGGGTTGAGTCTATTCTTATTTTTCCTTCCTTAGGTAAATTCTCCTTTCCTAGGAGAAATAATGGCACCCTTTGGAGAAGGTTACATCTTTCCTTTGGATTAATATTCCTGGGGAGATTATATCTCCCAACAAACCTCATCCCCTCCTGGGAAATTTGTTATTGTGACTGAACAAATCAGTCCTATAAATGACTCCAATCTGGATAGCACTTTCTTCTGCATCTAATTCTTATTGATTGAGCTTCCAATTTATATCCCAATCTCAGTCTTCCCATTGATACCACTCAAATATTGAACATTCTGTCTTTTTAAACATTTACTATTCTAATTATATTACTTCCAACTTTTGTGTCATAATTTATTCTCCACAGGGAGGAAAATTGTCCTAAATGCTTTTCTGATCATCTCTCAGACATAAAACCTTTCTATGGCCTCACAGTATTCATGTCTTCTCTTTGTGCATCCAAAGATCTTTTGGTCATCTGAAATCATTTTAAATACTGCCTCTTCATAGAAATAGGCTCTGGACCAAATCATGCCTGATTATTAGTTCCAAGAGCATCTTGTGATCCTCTTTAAAATTTTTTATTTCTATAAAAAAGATTATTCAGATTAAATATGCCAAATTCTATATTGTTCATATTAAATTTATGAGACTTGAATTTTACCTAATCTTCTGGTTATTTTAGCCTCCATTCCTAGAAAACAGCCTGACCATTGGCCTGGATACGATACATCTGTATCTCTACATTTTAAAAATATATATTGTGTTGTGCCCCACATAAATATGCATTCTGGTGTTAAATTACAATAGTTCAGAATGTGAGTTTATTTGGAAATATTCCCAATGTGGATGTAATTCGTTATGTTGAGTTCATACATGAGTACCATGGTTCCTTAATCTAAAGTGACTAGTATCCTTAAACAAAGATAATGTAATGAAGACAGAAGAAGCTAACACAAACAGAGAAAGCAGTGATTGAAGTGTTTTAGGTAAATACTGGGTAACACCAAACGTAGATATGCACCTCCTGAAGCTATGGAGAGAAACGGAAGAATTTTACCCAGTCTCACAGGAAGATTGGCCACTTTAACACTTTGATTTTGAATGTGTATCTTCCACAACTGTGAGAGAATAATTTTCCGTTAACTTTAAGTGATAGAGGTTGTGATAGGATTTCGGTAAAACAGCCCTTGGGATCTGATACTGCTTATATCTCAGAACTCAGGAGCTCTTTCAATATGCGATGTATTCCTTAACTCCTGATTCTCAGTGCCTGCAGCTGTTTGGGACATAAAATGTACTTAATAATAAAATGTGTTTTGTGTGCAGGTAATTGTAATTGAATAATGTATAGACATATTTTGAGTGTGTGTGGGGGGGCGTTGAACATATGATGTGCATGGCCATAGAATCTATCTACTTCATTGCAAACAAAAGCAACTACTTAAACATCAAAAATTTACATAACCCCAATCAACACCTTACTATTAGGTCTTTAAAAAATATGATTTTATGTACACAAATCTTGCAACATCATAATTCATCATCGTAGCCCCAGCCAAAACCAACAAAGTGTTTTTCTATGTGAATTAACAATTTTTTTAATCTAATGGTATACTTAATCAGTTAACAATGCATATTGGACCACTGAGACACAAACACCATCTATGGATCTTCCATGTCACTGTACATGAAAGCAAACAGACTGAAGAGGTGATACTCTGCAAGGGTCTATTTCTGTGCCATAAGAGAAGAGGCAAAGCAGAGGGAACACAGGACAGATAAACCTCACTTCAGTTTACAGTGCGAAGAGCATCTGAATGTGAAGCTTCAACATAAGCAAGATGTTTGGATGTCCCAATTTTTCTGCATAATGATTGTGGTAGTTACATGAGCCTAAACAAGGGTTTAAATTTACAGAACTGCATATGAATTTAAGTTTCATAAATTAAAGGGTAATAACAAGAAATTACACTACATTAAAAGTATGAGTGAATGAAATGATTTGAACGAGTAAAAGGAACTCTGCGAAGTATGTATATGGCTTCTATTCTTCATGAGAAAATGATTGTTTTTTTCTTGAACAAATTTTCATAATTTCAAAGAAATCAACAGGAACCATGTACATTTTAGATAAAAGCATGGTGTAGGTAGGTAAAAGGCTCATATTCTCACACATCACTATGTACTTGACTGAAGTGGACATTTTGCTAGGATTTGTAAAGGGTTTAAGGCCTTTTTAGTTCCTCACCACTAATCCAAAACTGGCCCTGGAGCAATAGCGGCTGGAAGCCATTACTTCATAATAGTGACTTCCTATTCTGCAGCCTCAGTAAAGTGAGTGGATGGTTCTAGTCCAATTCCTAATGGACAGGTGTCTACATATCACAGATTGTGCTAATTGTCACCCTACTGTCAGATTTAATGAATCCCTAAGAGAGACTGAGCCTCAGGGGCTACCCTATAGAATAGCCTTGGATTGAGCAATTTAAAATGCAGGGTTCTTTTGGACTCACTAGGTGCCCATAGGCCTTGCTGGGAATGCTAAGGGGGAGGGGTGATAACATGGCTACTATTCCAGAATTCCTCCTGTTTTGTCAGCAAATGGACCCACGACCATTGAGCCAAATATGCCCTATAGTTAACAGACACAGCAGTTTTGAAACAATCTTCCTTATTGACTATCCATAATAAACACAGATTTCTGAATGTGTGTTAGATAAGCTTAGTAGCATATAATTTTTCCTTTAAATAAATGAAGCTCATGTACCTTACATACTCTAATGTAGACTGGCATTCTCCTGCACATTGACCGGAGCGTAGTAGATATAACTGATGATTTATCATTTCACTAGGGAAAACAGATTGTATTTCAAGAATTCTAGGATGACATTATCTTATTTTTGTCACCATGACCCAATATTTAGTCATTAGCTTGGTAAAAAGAGGAACTCAATTATTTTGCTATCTCTAAATTCATAGGAAGCTAATTTTTACTAAACAAATTTGCTAAAGACAGCAATATAATAAAAATGATTTAAAATAATTTGTAAATATTCAATTGAAATTAATTGAAATGTTAATTCCCTACTTTCCTTTGTATTTGCAAGCTTTTCCTTTCCTGTAGTTAAATCATATGGGAGAGCAAATTGTCTCCTGTAGTTTAACATAACAAATGCTCATTCCAAGGTTATATCCTTGGCACTCAATGAGAAGTGAGTGAGATGATGGTTCTGAGCTCAGATATATGCCATATATTAATTGCACTGACTATTTCCTATCTTTCAAAGGGACCGGTTCTCTGCTATGTTGAATGTTCAGATGTTTGTGAGTGGCCTAATACACAGCCTTCTGAGTATTAAGGAAGAGAACCAACCCTTGTGTAAGTACATACCAGAAGTCTTTTGAAAGGAGGATGTAGTTCTGCTTCCAGTTTCCCAGGAAAAGGTAAATACTGAGGCACACGAAAGGAATGATTAAGCTGGATATAGGTACACTGAATAGTCCCTTCTTGGAAATTCAGCATCTGCTTTATGACAATAAGCACATAAGTAGCATTATAGAGATTAAATAATACTATAGAGATGTTCAATGAAATATATGCTTATAAAACTGAATGAGTAGGAAAATCAATTTGGATGTTTCTTAGTTTATTTTACCAGCATTCTTTTTCAATTTGTTAAAATATTTAACAGTGTGTCATTAATGTCCTATCCAGGTAACAGCTGTGGAAGAGAAAACCATAGAAGAGTCTGGACACCATGTCTGGGCAGAGGATCAAAGAGGGCACATCCTTTCTAGGGTCATGGTAATCATGGAAGAATATTTGTTCAGACATTACCAACAGGAAGTGTAATGGTTACCTTCTCATTGCTGGGACTAAACACCCAACCAGAGTAGCTTATGAAAGGAAAGGGTCTATTTTTGACTTATAATAATAATAATAATAAGGGTCTATTTTTGACTTATAGTTTCAAGGGGAAGTTTCATCATTGTGGGAAAAGCATTTCAGGAGCAGATTAAAAAAACAAAAACAAAAACCGCCTGACATCACATCTCTGCAACAACAGGAAGTAGTCTGAGTACTGGGATTGGAGCTGGGTTCTATGACCCCAAATGTTATCTCCAGCTGTTGGGCACTGCTTGTTGGCACTGCTAGTGAGGACACGGAGAACAAAGGGTTAAGGATGTTTGAGTAGGTGAAAGCCCGATAATTCCGTAGGTGTTTCCCAGCTCTGTCAACCCTGACTCCAGCAAGGCTACACCTCCCAAAGTTTTCATAACTTTCCCAAGTTGCTACAAGCTGGGGACAAAGTATTCAACACACATGAGTCTATGGAGGGATATTTCATTCAAACCATGACAGCAAGTGAATACCATGTGATGTTATAATGTTGTTAGCCATAAAGTCTAGGCATGATATTCTTAAACTTGATGGTGAAGTCTACTTCACATCTGACATGTTCATCTTAGCATTTCACCAGCATGGCAGTAGACAGACGACTGATGTTAATATTGTCTCTTGATTTCTTTTGTTAAGCTGTGTTGTCCCAAGAGAATGGTTTCTTTTTCTCACACTTTTTAAATTTAGTGTGAAGTTGAGACATCTTCTTAAAGTTTCCACTATACCTTGGTTCTTGAGATTACATGTAGAATAAGACCATGGATGTTTTAAAACACCTTAGTTATACTTTTCTAGGCAGATTGTATGTCTACTTATATGAATGACTTATCTATTGTATGTACATTTTGCTAACTTAATGGTCAAAATATAGTCCCTTTCTTTGACTCAACAATTATTCTACGTTGGACAGTATGCTTGGGCGATCTCTCTAGGTGTTGTGTACATGTACTTGTAATATTCAAAGGGACTTCACACACCAAGTATAATTATATTCAACAGTGGAAAAACATTTTGAGGACATATTTGTCTTGTTTCATTTTATTTTAGAATAAAGAAAAGGAAAGGAAAGAAGGAAAGGAAAGGAAAGGAAAGGAGACAAAAGAAACATTTGAGTAGAGAGAGAAAACAGAAAAACAACTGGGAGGTGGATATTTCCTAAGTTTTATCTGATAAAATTTTCCAAGCATATTTACACACCTGCTAGAGTTGGGAATGAATTGCTGGTATGTATCAGATCACAAATTTTAGAAAGATGGCTGTTCCTTCTGAGCAAATCAGTACACAAAGATTATTTTATGACCACTAAATGAATATTGCTCTGTAAAAGTTACTGCTTATTATTTAATTCATACTAGTAATAAAAGTTTAGTGGGGGCTCATGTAAGAACATTTAAATATTCACTCATTAAAAAGTTGATCGTATCTAAAACTGATGGGATAAGAAAAGGCCACAAAAATACTATTTCAAAATAAAGTTGAGTTTAAGTTAGCTGCATTCATGTGTGGAATCGATGCTTTGTCTAAGAAATGCTATATATTTTGACATTCCTTATTGTCATGAACTATTTATGTTTCCTGTGATGTAGTGTTCTATTTATAGCATTTATTAATTGTGTTACAATAAGTACTGAGGGGAAATAAACCGGTTTTCTCTACTCTCACACACCACTCCACACAGCTCTTCTCACGCCAGCTTGGGGGGGGGGGTTCACCACAAACTAAGCAATCCTCCAGTGAAGATCAACTGAGTGTCCTATAATGTAACCCAGTTCTGTCATTATTTACATAGGAATAGTCTTGTGCATCAGTCCCACTTCAGAGGCCAATCAAAAGCCTAGGTGATGACCTGTGTTGCTAACCAACCTCACTGGAATTCAGTTAATTTGCTTTGATGGTTCATGCACCTCAAACTTATGCTTACATTTATTGGTTGATTATCAAAGATATTACATTAGGGTACAAGTCAACAGTCAGATGGAAGCCATGCCTGCACAGAGCAAGGTGTGAGACAAGGGCTCGTAGATTCTGTTCTCTCGGAGAAAAGCCAACCTCCAGAAATAAACAAATCCATGATTATTCCCCAAATATATGGGACATACTAAAAATCAGCTTCCAGATTCACTGACCTTTAATTTGCACACATTTTCCTAAGCACACATTCCTCTTGATTGGTCCAAGTGGCATTGTTTTGCCTCTGTTCATTTAAGATGTCAAATTTATGCCGTACTTTGGGATTAATGGCTGTTTCCAATTTCTTGTATCAATTTCATGAAAATGAGCCAATCATGCAAGGTCATAAAGCAGGCTTGTCATAAAATGTCCCTGATGAACAGGAACAATTCCATAGTGCAAAAAAGTCTTTCAAGGCAGAGTCACTCAGAAACACAGGGATGTAGAACTTGAATTTTATGGCCCATATCAATATTTTACTGTGGTTACAAATTTAACACAGATGCCAAGATATTTTATGTTGCCAAATGGTTCTTTTACTTTGCAACACATGTTGTGTGTTCTATTTAGTAGTGAACGCATCTGTTAGAGCGTTTTTCTTTTCTCTCTCCCTACATTTTTTTTTTGTTTCTTTGCAATTCTAGTCCCTTCAAAGATAAAATCTCATACATCAGCCCAATGCATGTTTTATGACTTATAAACGTTGTTAAGCGATAGCATTGTGAACATTTGTGGGCTAGGGAATTACTGCTTTGTGAAAGTTTTTTTTTTGTTGTTGTTTTGTTTTTGTTTTTTAGTGGCGAAAGGACTTTTCATTAATGGCAATTCTCCAGGTTTAGAATCCAACTGGTGCATGACATCTCTGAAAGCAGCTGGGTTTTAGATTCTCTGGGGAGTATGCAAATAGGGTGAGGGCAGGAATTAACAGGTGTTTCCTGAGATGTCATTGCCCATTCTGCTGCTAACCTACTTACTCTTCTCTACTACAAGTTGGAATCTCTTCCCAGCTCGGCATCAGTTTGCATAAAATTCAGGGGTGAAGAGCTGGAGAAGCTGCCTGCGTAACTGCTTTTTTTACTGGTGAAAACCAAAAGGTATAATGTTGTTTTCAAAGGTGTCCACCATTCTTCCTCCTTCTCCGTCAGCTGCTCAGGCCTACCTTACTACTGAGTTTAGTGGACACTTTCAGAAGCAGTCTCTCTGGAATGATCAGTGATGGGTACTGCTTGGAGATGGGCTGAATGATTTAGCATATTGGGGAGGCTGCAGATCTACAACTGACAGCAGGAGGGAGGGGACTAACCTGAAGGTGGCTTTTATGGCCCCTATATCCTCCTGAAGAAAGTTTTCTACTCTACACTGGAAAGAGTAGAATGGAGTTAGGGACATTATCTTATCTGTCAGGCTTAGATGATCTGCCCCTTTTCAAAATTTTTATGTTATTTGTATTTTAGAGTTTGGGTAGTTTACTAAAAAAAAATAAAATAAACTCATAGAAATCCTTCATCAAGTCAAAACAAATTAAAATTTCAGAAGCTAAAAAGTTTTGTCTCGTTCTCTGTGTGTGTTTGTGATGTGTATGTCCACGTGTGGTGGAGGAGAAATGAGAGAAAACTTGTTATATCTTATCTTCTGTTCCTTGATTCCCACAAATCTGACCATTATAGGCCTCCTTAATCTCTCACATCTGCAGCAACCCGGGAGCCTTCAGTATTTTACTGGCATATTGAAATGGTAATTTGTTCTTTTTTATCTCTTTCTTTACAGGCAATAAGAATAAGGCTTTGTCCTGAAATGAAGCCTGAATTATCTGACATGTATCCTGATAAATACACGTCTCAGCTGCCTCGATAAAGAAGGGCATAATAGATAATCATTTGATGTCTAAAGATTGCCAATTGTGCCTAACACAGTGCTGGTAAGTGCGGATTGACATCCTGGTTTAATACTGTGGTTATGGATCTTGAAAACTTAGCCATATAATAATCACACTTCAGCTTTCACAGCTAGATGATCATGAGGCAAACCAGCTACCACCCCAAAAGGAATAAGGGATAGCTTATTCTCAGACCAATATGAGTGACCGTGGCCCTAGAATAAAGATTCTTGTTTTTCCTCGTGACATGTTCAACTGTTGAAATGGTTATATGAACTTTTGTAGTCATGTAGCAAAGGCTAGCCATAAGTCAATATATTTGCCAGATGAACTAGTGGGGACTGAGGCAGTTAGGGTGATTGGGCCCAAGAAGTAAAGAGCAGGAATATCTTTGGGCCTGCCTTTGCAATCTCCACGTTGCTAGAGAAAAATCTGTCTTCTCCTTATCTCTCGCCTAATCTGTTTTTCCATACAACCAGAGTCCCTCTCTGGAAGGCGATCCCCTTTCCTAAAATTAAGGTTTAAATCTGGTCCTTGAATTCTAGTTGGTTAAGCTCAGTCCTAAACCTGGCATCATGGATGGCCTGTTCTTAAGCCAGCCCCTAGCCGGAACCAATCAGCTCTCTCCTGCTCACCTAGGTCTGAAAGGTAAGCCTTCCACAATAAGGTTGAGCTTACCAGGTGGCCAAGGTCTCTTGTTGGCTTTTTACCTCTCCTGAGTTTCCAGTTACCTGCTCTTGGAAGCCTCCTTGACTCAGCCTGACTGGGATGAAATGGGCCGTGTGTAGGAGTTGGGGTAACCCTGACTCCTACTCCCAGGTGGGCTCCTACCCTTCCTACCTTCCACATGTCAGGAGCTATCTGTACTTCCCTTCTTTTTTCTACTCTATTTTTCTAAAAAAAAAAATCTAATAATTAATGCTTATCTTTCTCATTGTGTTTTATCCCAAGTCTTTGCTAAAAACAGATATGAACTCAGGGTTTAGAGTTGAAGAAATTTTTCCTGAACCCCCAAGACCCCATGACAGGAACATTAGATAAGTTCTGAACCCGTGGAGGGTGGCTCTGCTTGAGGATTCAGATGCTTGTTAATGATATTTCTTAGTTTTGGGGTTGGAGGAAACTAGTGGTTTGCTAATTTAATTTATACCAAAGGTTTTACTTGATAGTCCAAAGAGATGTTAGATCAGATACAGAGGTGGGCTTTGGGAGATGGCTCAGTGTATAAAGACTTGCTTATAAGTATTAGCGTCTGACCTGAGTTCGGGTAGGCTGATCCCCAACACTCATGTAATGCTGGATGAGTGTGGTAGCTGCCTGTAGGGTGGAGGAAACAGGTGATTCTGGCTAGCTAAACTAGCTGAATCTGTGAGCTCTGGGTCAAGTGAGAGCCCCTTTGTACATATATAAACAAATAAACAAAGGGGGCCACTATTGAAAAATACACAGGTGTTGTAGTCAACTTTTTCTGTTGCTGGACAGAAAGAACCCAACCAAAGCTGTTTGGGAGGAATGGGTTTATTTGGCTTTCAGACTCGAGGGGAGACTCCATCCTGGCAGGGAAAATGATGGCATGAGCAGAGGGGTGGACATCACCTCTGCCACAGCACTGCAAACAGCGGCAGGAAGGTGTGCCAAACACTGGCAAGGGGCAGCTGGTTTATAACACCCATAAGCCCACCCCCAACAACACACCTCCACCAAGGTTCTAACATGCAAACTGCCATCAGCTGGGGATTGATCATTCAGAACACATTTGTTTGTGGGGGACACCTGGATCAGACTATGACACCAGGGCATCAACCTCTGGCTTCCATATGCTCACTCATACATTCACATGCCCAATTTAGGTACTAGATCAGTAACATTTGAACTCTCTACAGTCATGAATGTTTAATTAATCAATCAGTCTATCACATCTTCAGTGTAGGTTTGGCCTTGGATCATCAGTTCACAATGGAAAGCCTAAAACTTTATTTATGTTCTCTCTTTTCCTTTTTTCTTTTATCTCTTTTTAAAGATATTTTATTTAAATATCCAGATGAATTCATATTCTTCCTTTACATAATAACACAGAAACAACCCCCACCATTTAAAATCTGGGTTACTGTGAAGGTTTTATAGTATTTTTTTCTAGCTTTTGATGTTAAAATATGGATGATTATGAAGCCTCAGGTAAGAATTAACTTTAAAGCTATGATAAGCAATTAATTCATTCGTTTGAGCCTTCTGTAACACTCCAAACTGTAAGATTTCATTCTTTTAAAAGGCACATTTACTCTATACTTAGGGTTCCTTTGACGAAAACAAGTGTGGGGCTAGAGATAACCTGTTTTATGTAGGTGAATTTATAAAACTAAGTATATAGAGGCCTTTCCTCACAACTTTTAGCAAAACAATAGTTTGTCCTTCAGACTCAGAAGTCCACAGTAAAACATCATGCTCTCCTCTCCTAGATTAAGTTTATAAAGCAATTTGGTGTCTAAGTAAAATGTATTTAACTCAGTAGTAAAGAAGACATGGCACAAAATATCTTTAAAACCTGAGGGCAGAAGCTCGATGCTAATTCATGGCATCAGAACAGCTTTGTTTAATGTAAATTAAAATGATTTCAGTAGAGTTTGGCTCTATATTTTGTAGAGAATTAAAGTAAATGTTATAAAGATATTAGTAAATTGACATATCTGAATACTAAAATTGTGCAGTGTCGGGGTTCAAAACAGAGCCTCTGAGACCATGCCTTTTCTTGGGACAGGAAGTTTATTGTAGGTCTCTGTATGTGTTGTTTTAGAAAGGGAGAGAGCTGGCATAGTGCCCCAGAAAAGCAGTAGTTGCCCACCCACCTAAGAGAAAGAGGGGCAGATCATTGGGAAAGAGGGTAGAGAGAAAGAGCTTAGATAATGGGAGCTGTTCCCCTGGCAAAGCCACTGCTGACTGGGGTTAACAAAACCTGGGACAGATTAATCAGGGGGCAGGATTTCTATTCCTAGGTCTACAGAGAGCAGCTGCTCAAAGGTGACCATCTAGACCCAGTAAGTTTCCCCAGATTGAGGGAGAGAGGGTAGAAATTGTTAGGAATAGGGTTCTGAAAGACAGACAGACAGACAGACAGACAGAGACAGAGAGAGACAGAGAGACAGAGAGATAGAGAGAGAAGGAGAGGGGAGGAGAAGGGAAGAGGAAAAGAAAGGGGAAGAGAATAGAGGAGGGGAGGGGTGGGCAGGGGAGAGGAGGGAAGAGGAGAGGACAGGAGAGGAGAGGAGAGATGAGGAGGGGAGGGAAGAAGAGGGGAGAGGAGGGGAGAGAAGAGAGGAGAGGAGAGGAGAGATACAGGGGGAGAGAGAAGAGAAGCCAACACAGAGAGAGATAGATGGAGAGGTGCACGTATAGAGAATAGCCAGAGACAAAGGGCATACAGTTTATTTCAGAAAAGAGCCTGAAAGAGAACGTGAGAGGCATCTGGAGGGATTTATATCCATCCTTTTGGGGGAGGGGGAACTGATCTGTGAGTGGAAGGCCATGAGAGACCTAGGGTTTGGGCTAGTATTCAGAGAGGAGCCAGGTTGGTATTGTTCCCTGTTGAGCAACACCTTTGAAGACATCAGTTTTGGCCAGGTAAGAATTATGAAATATTTTGGAGTTCAGGAGTAGTGCCCCAAAATTATGAGTCCCAATTTTGGGCTGTGTCCTATTTTTAACAAGGAATTTATAAAAACTGACTCAAGAAGGATAAATTACAAATTATTAAGTTTATTTAGGGAGGAATCACAAATTATGGTTGTCATTTAAGGGAAACTGGGATCTAGGAAGAAGGCAACAGCAGAGTCATAAGCACAAAGAAAGTAGGAAACACGGTCTCGTGTGGCAAACACAGTATAGCCTGTGAGATTAATTTAAGGGAAATTTAGGTTTTTAGGGAAAGACTGGAGTAGAGCCACAAGTACATGGAAGATAAAACCTAGGAGCTTGTGTAGGGAGATTTAGAAGAAACATACCTAGTATCTACCTTGAACATCCTCAAAGAGGAAAGTGAAGAGGACCAATGAGGGTGGCTTGAGGAAGAATAGCTGAGGCAAAATATCAAAGCAGAGACCAAGAAATTCAGATAAGAAATGAGTCGCAAAGAGAGTTACACCCATGGTTATCCTGAGTTTAGAGAAATTGTAGAGGTAAATTTCCCTGGTTCTCTCCTTTGGACTTCTGTTCCTAACTGAAACTGTCTAAAAGAACCTAGCTTTCTCCTATTTTTCCTTTAGGAGTGGGGAGGAGACTCTGAAACCCTTACATGGAGTCCTTATGACAAAATCTTAGACCATGTTAAATGTATTCATGTGGCTGGGTATGGAAGGCCAGCCTTCAATCCCAAGATCAAGAGGCTGGGGCCAGTCTGGGCTACATAAAAAGACTTCCTCTCAAACAATGGCAACAATTGCTATTTGGGCTGATTTCCTTGGTCAGATTTGCTTGTCGTCAATTCCTTTTTGTAATGATTGCTCCTCACTGTAGAGAGGAAGAAGAGATATAACCAAATCATTTCTCTATGTGAACCTTCTAGGATCATGAGAAATATGTTCTGGATTGTTGGCTTGTAATATTGAGCAGAAATTAAACTAGTCAGGCTGTCAGTATTTATGTTAAGGCTCTAAAGTGAGGTGGAAGAGAAAAGGAATATGGTATTAATAATGGTTTCATATGAGTTTTCAAGATGTCCCTCTTTTGAGATTAATATAAATTTTCAAACTGGGTTATGTCGTTTTGTTGTTTATTTTGTTTTGTTTGATTTTGGCAGCTGTACCCCAGAGAGCCACCTGCTGGCTTCCACAGAGAAACACATGTTACATTAGAGACTGGAAGCAAAAAAAGAGAATGAAGCAATAACCCAATAAGCAGATAGCTTGCAAAGAATCAGTTATTTTCAGGAAAATATATAATTCTATCTCAGTTCTATCTCACCGCTGACATTTACAATTTGCTTGGCTTTTCATATCACCTTTAAGAGAATTGCATTTTAAAAAAGTAATTTAAACCCGCTGAATGCAACAATAAGCACCACCACAGTGTTTTTTGGTGTGGCACAATTAGTTTGTGTGGTGTGTAGTATGTGTTGTGATGTGTGTGCAGAGACCAGAGGGATGGTGTCATGTGATCTCCTTGGCTCTTCGACAATACTTCCTTGATCAGAATCTCTTTGTGAACTGGGAGCTTGACCAGTGAGCTCTGGTGATCTTCCTAGCTCTGACAGCTCTGCGGATGTGGTCACAGGTATATACACAGCCATGTCTGGATTTTTATGTGGAAGCCAGGGATTGAACTCCTCTACTTAGGCTTACTTAGCCAGTGTTTTTATCCACTGAGCCAACTGCCTGGCATGGTGTTTCAAACCGTTTTCATACTCATCATCCCATAAAAGTGTGTGTCAGTCATCTTTCATGGTTGGGAAAAGAAGAGTCATTAGAAACTGAATCTGGTGATTTCCACATAAATAGAGACCTTAGGCATCCCTCTATCAAAGCAGGACTTCTAATGACAGAGTAGCCTCCCTATTCTCTCACCCTGCTCTTTCATGCTTTGTTTGTCTTGGTACTTTAGATATAAATTCATTTCCATGAATTGGCAAAGCGTGGTTACTAACATTGTTTGGTAACTTACTATCATGATAACTGGAGATTGACTTGATAAATCCAGCAACATCAACTAAACCAGAAAATTGGCTACAGTGTCACTAGAAAAACACGTTCAAAGAACAATCTCATTCTATTTCATATTCAGAGTAACACTAATTAATTCCCATATCTTGTTAGGATCCATGTTTGGGGGCCTGTGTCCCTAGCTGAGTACCTTCAAAACAAAAAGTTACCTTGTTCTTAATCCGTATCATTATCTGACAATCACCACATTTACAGAGGAGGTGTTTAGGAATTTCTTCTTCCATAAAACTTTCAGTGCTTGCACATGTAAAAAATATGCTGTCCAAAAATACTTTATTTTACTGTTTGTTAAGGAACTGTGTATTGTTCTATCCTACTTGGCCATTGTGGTAGCTAATGCCAGTTCACAGACACACAATAACTAAAAGTATTTATAGATTGGGCCATTCCTAGTTATGTGGCAGATAACAATTTTTTAAAAAATAATCTCTCCAAATAATACAATTCTACCCTGTCAGGTTTGGGGACTGGAAGATTATCTATACTATGAATCTGGAGCATGACTTCTGAAAGACTATTATTTATGGAATTATAAATCTATTATTTATGGAATTCTTATTCCATACCCCAAACTGTCACATCATAAGTAATTCTCACAATTAGAACATGATTTTCCTTTTCTATAATTTTCCGTTATATTTAGAATACAAATATAAATTCCGATTTCTAACCTGTTAGGGCATTGATGACTTGATTTCCACACTGCTCTATAAACTGGTCTCCTGCTGCTTTTCCCTGCTACTATTGACTTCTTTAAAGTTCTTTTGACAGTCCTCCTAACTCAGGACCTTACTCATGGAGTTCTGTTTGATATGCTCCCACCAGCTCTCTGCTTCCTTGAATGGGTGCTGTCATAGTCAGCCACACGCTGCAGGGATGAATCTCCAAAACAGGCACAATTTGGGGGAGGAAAGTATTTATTGAAGTAAAAGACCCAGGGGAAGTTAAGGAAAACGGCTGGCCCCCTTTCACAGATCCAAGCAGAGACAGAGACAGCACCTCCAGAAGCAAGCAAGCACACTGTAACACTGTAATTCACAAAATTCGGAACTGCCAGACTTAGATTCTGGCTGCTTTTTGCATATGTATCCCTAGTATTTTGCATCCAATTTGAAATACCTTAGGGTTAGACCCCAGAAGGCCAGGCCAAAGTGACACCTCCTCCAGTCAGAGAGCTGGAGACAATTTACAATTATAATAAACCTTTAATTCTATTGGGGGACATCTATTCAAACTACCACAGGTGCATTCCTTTCAGTTATTTCCCTAGGGAGATTCTGTCAATCTACCTAAGTAGTCCATGTCTTTCTTTCAACCTTTGCTGTAATATTTCATTCACCCCTTTCCTTTTTTTTTTTTTTGCAGAAGTTGTTACAGGTGGAAAAACTGAACTCCTACAAGCCTACTTCTACACTAGCCTTTTCATGTTGTTAAAGAGGGTTCTGTGTATCCATGAATGGGTATCAACCTCCTAGCTGCATGATTCATTGCTATTTGTTGATGATATTGTCTAGGGGGTCTTGGGTTCATTTTCTCTGCCAATTAAAGAATTAATGGGCAGGAAAGTATTTAAAAGAATAAAGTTTCTTTTAAAGCATTTCAGACTAAGAGGGAAAGGAAGCAGAGGGGAAAGGCTCCTCCAAGGATGAGGTGGTGTGCTGAGCTGGAAACATGCAGTTTCCATGGGAACTGAAATTTTGATGAATGAGAAAGCATGCCCATTCAGAGTATGATTGGCTGGCTTGAGTGAAGATGAAAGGTTCTGATTGGTTCATGATGTATTCAATGCTGAGCAGATCCCAGGAAGATTGTTGAGCCAGCCCACAGGAGGAAAATTCCCCCAAGCCAGGAAAGTGAAGGAGGAGGTGGAGTCATGGCCCCTTGGCCATCTTGGGTTACCAAGGGCTCCTTTTCCCCTTTCTACCTAGCCAAGAAAATTAACCAGCTTCTATATACAGTGTTTCTGATACTTACAAATATACTGGAGTAACTTTGCAGTTCTGGATTTTATTTTTCTTTAATATTTATCTATAAGTGTTAGAATGGAAATGACCATCATGAAAGACCACTCTGAAAAGAAAGGTTTTAATAGGAGAAAAGCAAGCTGCTGGGCTATTTTTACCAAAGGTGGCGAAAAGAGCACATGGCAGGGTCAGATCAGGGCTTTAAAGGGGAAAATGTTCAGGTTGGGGCCCAGGTGGTCACATGAGGTTGGGTTGAGGGCCTGGGAGGTCACATGCTCTCAGGATCAGGAATGATCAGGAAGGACAGTCCCTCAGGCCAGACAGAGATACAGTAGGTGGGGCTCTTGTTTAGGAGGGAGGCTTTATCTGTAACTCTTGTTGACACTTCTCTTGAGGCTGGTTAGGGGAAGGGATCAAGGTGTTGTCTGAATTCCAACCTAACATCAAGCAAAGAGAGAGAGGCAGAGAGAGAGAGAGAGAGGGAGGTGGGGGGAAGAGGTGAGCATGCAAGGGCCTCTTGTCCCTGCAAACTGTAGATACCTACACGCTTTGTGCATGTGGCATTACGTGGGTACTGGGGAGCCAAACCTGGGCCAGCAGGCTTTCCAAGCAAGTGCCCTTAACTGCTGGCCAAGGCATCTCTCTAGCCCAACAATGATAGATCTCTTGCTTTCATTTTTCAAGTGAGGAAGTGGTACTAAGGAGCACATGTTAGACACCCCGTCACCCACCTGCCCCTGTATGAGAAATCATGTCCACAAGCCTATTTGCTCTTTCACACTGTGCTCTCAGGTTCTCATTAAGACAGCCTCACAGAGAAAGACTGAAACTTATGGGCCTGTAACCCAAGGGTGGAAGCTAAGTCAAGATGATCACAAACTCAAGGATGGACTGGGCTATACAGTGAATTGAAAGCCAGCCTAGACGATGTTGACTCATCAAAGGAAAGGTGGTGGTGGTATGGGCTAGGGATATTGCTCAGTAGTAGAGTGTTTGCCTAACGTTCACGAAGCCTTAGGTACAATGCACAGTATATATATATATATATATATATATATATATATATATATATATTCTAGACTGATTACATACACCATTTACACATGCCATGTAACAAATAGAAGAGGTGAAAAAGTCATTTTGAAGAGAGACATATCTACTCTTAGAAGAGGAGCTCTGTGTCCAATGGTTCCCAGACCTCCCTGGAGCCTAGAACCAAGCTTCCCTAAATAGCATAGAGAAGCCTGCCTCACACCTCTGGGGAGACAGAGAGGGTGATCATTAGCACTTGAAAGCAGAGGCTGGGCCTGAAGTTGATAGTTCCACAGCAGGGATTCTTTAATATAAAGCACAGCTTTCATTAGCAATGCAGAGAATAAACTTCCCTGATCTTTCTCAAGATTGAAAAGGGAAAATATTCTTTGGAAATCTCCTTTCATTTCCTTAGTGGCATAGTTAAAGGATCCCCTGGATGTCTGTCCATCAGTCTCATCACACTTTATGGCTCCTGCCTGTAGGCAGAAATGTTTCCCCAAATAGGTGTGCTAGAAGACCGGCAGAGGAATCTCAAAAAAATGGAAATAAATCTACAGACTCTAAGCTTACATAACAGATCTATTAAAGCTGAATCACTAGGGCAGACCTGGTAACCTGCAATTCCACACATGGTCTCAGTCTGGGTGGTTCTCTTAAACCAATACCTGAGGCCCTCTCTAGATGAGAAGAGCGCTCTCAAAAGTCAGTTGCTTCTTCAGCACAGAATAGCCATCAATCTGTGATAGAGACGAGGAGCAAGGTAGTCTCCTTTTACAAGCAGTTAGGAAATCCAATCAAGTCACCTGCTAAGAACTCTACCTGCATTACCCTGGTAATTTTAGAAAGGGAAGAAACACTACTTCCTGATGAGAGAATCAAATTGTCATGAGACCAGCCCTCACTTACAGACATGCTATGAAGGTGGGAGGAATAGTTATCCCCTTAATGAGATAATGCACTGTACCCCAAAGAAGCCCCTCACTCAGTAGAGTTGTCTGTGGATCCTGATTGCTTGGTCTGCCCGCTTTTCTGAGTTATAAAGCAGAAAGTGAAACTTTTGCTTGTCTTTTCTTTCCCTTCTTTGGATGCCATAGGAAGCTCTAAGCATGCTGGCTAGGACACTTCAGGGCATTTCACCTTTATATTCTCAGTTCTGACCTGGCAACTCCCCACCCCGCTTTTCTTTTATGAAACACTCCCTTTCTTAGGAGTCTTTTCATACATTTTCCTTAATAGAATCAAATTTTCTCCTCCTTACCTCTTAAGGGAAATTAGTGGGGGGGGGGGGGAGGAAGTAAAACAGCCCTTCTGCTCCAGCCAACTTGAATTAAGCATCAGATCAAATCTCATCCAATCAGTCTCTCACCTCCTACTCAGGTGTGCTCATCTCTTCAAGATCCAGCGCCCTTCCCCCAACCCAGACCTATGGGCTGTCTCTCATTCTCACCTGACCCTGGATGTAAAGTCTTCCACACTAAGATTATAAAGAGATGCTTACCAGGTGATCAGGTCTCTTTTTGACCTTTCACCTTTCCTGCACTTCCAGGTCCCTGCTCTGATAAGACTCCTTCATCTGGGTCCTTCTCGACTGATATGGTGGGGAGGGACCCCTATTCCCATATGGGCTTTCTATAGACCACCTCCTGCTTTCCACATGCCAGGAGCTCTTTGTAAATTCTTCTTGCCTTCTCTTAACCTAGTCAAGTCTCTTTAAGTTTTACTTTCTGGACTTGGATTTTAATTCTTTAAACTTTGGAGAAAAGAATCTGGGGTTCCCTAAATTTGTTGGTGCTGGCACATTGGTGTATTCACAAGTAGTTCCCAAACTCCTGTGATAATAACTTTCTTTTACAGATTAGGCCCAAAAGAACATAGATCCTGCCCTGTCCTGGTAAGAAACTAAAAAAGAAAAAGAGTACTTCAGTTTGATTCAAGATGGTAATAAGGAGCAGCTTCCTGAATTTTCCTCCTTAATATTTAATTCTAAGAACGGGCTCAGAAAAAAATAGAGAAAAGTTTAGAGCATTTTTATTATAGAGCTCTAAAAGAAGGAAGGAAGGCAGAGTGCCTGCAGAGTAGGAGTCCCTAGAAAAGGGAAAACCTTCCTGGTAAGTTAGACTGGGGTCTTTCATGGGAATTTACTGGATGAGGGCTAAGCCAAGCAGTCCAGACACTTTGTTATCTTATTCACTTCCTGTTAGGTTTCTAGGAAAAAGGAACTCTTTTAGAGAAAAAGAAATAAGGAAAGACCAGATCCCATGCCATGTATTCATTAATCTTATAATTTTATTTACATCTTCATGTCATATTTCTAGGGAAGGGAAATTCCTTTAAGGTCAAAAACAATAACAAACAAACAAACAAACAAACAAAGGTAATGAAAAATCCAGATCCATTCTCACAGGCTCAAGGACATTTTTCACTTTAGCCAGGAAGATAGCAAAAACTGTTTACTCTGATGTGTGTTTGGATACACATCTCTGTGTGTGGGTATGTGTTCACATGTATGCAGGTATGTGTGGAGGCCAGAAGTCAACACTGAGTGTCCTCCTTATTCTCTGTTCACATTATTTATTGATACAGGGCTTCTCACTAAACCCCAGAGATCATGGATTTGGCTAGTCTAGCCAGCCAACTTGTTCCAGGTATCCTCCTGTCTCTGACTCCTAAGTGCTAGAATTATAGTGATATGCTGCCATGCTCAGCATTCACGTGTGGTCTGGGGGTTTGAGTTCACATCCTCATATGTATTTGCCAAGAGCTTTACCCACATAAATGCTGATTATGGCAGGCATCTCCCCAGTCTGGCATTGCAATTTTTTCAAACAACAACAGCAACAAAAGTTATGAGAAACTGGAAGAGGAGATCAGTAACTAAAAGTCAAAAAAAAAATTCCTCCCCAATCTATTGTTAATGAGAAAATTCTGATGTCTGACAAGCAAAGGCTCATGTTTCTTGGGAGGGATGAGTGGTAGAGAGTATTTTGTGTAAAGGAGAGATCTGAGCATTAATGATTACAAGAGCTAGCTTTCTTTTCTCATATCCATTCCTGAAAAGCTAATTACAAGCCTGAAGAGCACAGGTTTAGTTAAGGAATTTGGGCATGTCTAGGCCTTAGCCAATTGCAAATCTAAGAACTGAACTTCTAATGTAAAACTGGAAGTCTGGACCAATAATATAATTTCCCTCTCATTTATCTGTTCTAAGCAGTGATGTTTTGTTTGTTTAATGGAGAAAATTAACTGAATTTAACAATTAAAGTGTGCCTTATCTTTTGTGTTCAAAATGTACATATTTTTAGTTTCATTACTAGAAATACTCCTCCCACTAGTCTATTGAAAAGATGACACTCAGAAGTTCAGATTGAGGCATTGGTTTTACAAGTGATTTTGTTCATATATATGTATTCTATTATTCCTGTCTCATCCTCTTCCTATTGACATGTATAGTGACTAACAGAATCACCAGAAAGAAAATAAAAGGAAAACACACAAGCACACAGAGATGTACATCTCACAACAATTTCTAGTGATGGTAAAATAAATCTAAAGACATACACCAAGTCTAGGGACAAATGCAAACCTCAAATCATGCATTAAGTCCCTTTGGAGCAGCCTGAGCTAGGCTGCCAATATTTGATTTGGCTCTGAAATTCCAAAGAACCAATGGCAAGGAACAAAGCCAGTAAATAATTTATATCCCTCAAGATACAAGAGAAAAACAAGTTACTAAGGTAAGCTACTGGAAGCTGGAGCCCTAGCCTTTTCATAAAATGGAAAAAGAGAAATTTTTATATTTTGAGGTACCCACTGATAAATAGATAAGGTTGCTCTCAGGAGAGTTGATCCTTTGAACCTTGTCATATGTCCCTGAAGTCTGAATAAACTACTACATTGTCTTATCTTCCATGTTCACAAGTTCATCAGTGTATGCATTAACTGTTAGAGTAAAATTAAAATTAGAATAAAAGTAGAAAATCTCAAGGCAAGAGGGAGCTAATTATTAGTAAAAGGAAATAAAAAAGTAAAATATCTACCCCAGAATGGTATGTTGGTATGCGCCTCTCCCACCTCACCCTGCTCCTATAATCTTGCCTTTCTTTCCCTGTAATCTTGCATCTGTGATTAAGCACAGTAAATACTGAGAATGGCCTGGCCGATGGGTTCTACAGATATGGAAAGAATGTTCAGATGCTCTGGTTAATGGAAAAACCTGTAAAAATTCCCCAAATTGTGATGTATGTTTGTACCACTTTAAAGGACCTGCTAGGACTTAGCTCGTGGCTCACTGCCTCTGACCTGCTATGGTTACGCACTGAGCCCTGGGCATGCCTGGTTACTTTTAATAAAACCCTTTGCGTGTTGCATAGGAGAATTGGTCAGAGTCTTCTTTTGAGTCGGGGGTCTGGGGTCCTAACAGAACTATGATTAAAAGCTCATTTATTGAAGGAACATGTTGACAAATTTCCTTGTAAAAGTTCAAGAGAGCTGCTTCTTCCTTCCCTCACCCTTCTCTCCCTCCTCCCACCAGCCATGCTCAGATTAGATCTTGGATTTTGCATTCACTATTTGAATACACTTGGACTGAGAAGAGGAAAGGTCTCTGGCTTCCCACCTCTGCACATCATGCAAGACCCCTTCCTCACAGTATTTTCTCCCCTTCTCTGCTCATAACCCTTAAAGCCCCTCCCTTCTCTTACTCCAGGTTCTACAGCTTCTCCCTCTCCCTCTCTTCCTCCCTTGCTTCCTCTGGATCCTCCCATTTTCTCCTGGCATCAAATAATACTCTTGGGCCCAAGAATCAGTTTGTCTCTGATCCTTCTATCCCAACTCCCAAACCCTGTGTCCTGATGTCACAGTAAATATAAGGACTAAGTTTTTCTAAAACTGACTCTTGTGGCCTTTTATAAAAGTCTGGGAGTCAGCAAAGTCCCATTCAGTCAAAACAATTCTATCAGAGGGTAGAAGATAATGACCAAGCTCCAGATTTTGTGATTGTCTAGCTAGATTCCGAGAAATTTTACCCTACCTAGTGAAATGAATGGATTGCTTGTCCTTCAGGCAAGTTAAATCCCTTCCAGTTGATAAAGCCTTGAGTAATCAGGAAATGAAGGAGACTAATAGATTCCCCCTTGATGAAAATTGACACCCACATGCAAGTCTGGGAAAGTGAATTTCCCAGACAAAACCTGCTTGCGTAATGTAAATCAGGCCTAGAAGGCACTATTTGTATGCAAACAGACTTAAGGACTTAGTGCAATTGCTTTCTGTCATCTGGATCACAAAGAAGATGAACAGATTTAAAGTGAAAAGGCTTATCTGTAAACCTGGTGGAAAATAGACCTAGATCCTGGTGCAAAAAGAAGGGTAGGAACTTAAAGAGGAACACAAAATCCTACCCTATCACTCTACAAGAGGTAGGCTGACTTATGAGGAAGTTCAGATAGCTATTTGCTATCCGTCCCACTATGGTAATATCAGCATTTAATTCACTGCCTATAACAAGTTGTTTTGATGTTCATAAACATTTGCTCATATGTGTTGGTATATTTTCTAAGGGAAGGGGTGGAAGTAAATATTTAAGCATGTAAGCAGGTAGTTCAGTGCTGTTTGGAACATCATGGTTCTGATGAACAGAATAGAGAAACTGGTTCAGCAGTTTAGAATCACAAGGCCTTTGAAAGTCAACATTTATATATTTCTTCTTGGATAAAACTGGAAAATGTTCTTGGAGCCTGTAAGGATTTTACTTACCTGATCTGGATTTTACTTACCTCTTTTTCTGAAAGGAGTCCTCAACAGACATTGCTGGAGGCCAGAAATGTCAGCATAAGGGTCTGTATTTTCTTTATCTTTTTTCACCTTAAAGGATTTCCCCCTTCCCAGAAACCAGACATAAGGATGTGACTAAGAAGGCAAGGTACCTTGACACCTGGCATAGAATTGGACAGGACAATACATCCCTAAATCTAGTAAACCTTATTAACCCTAAGGCAGTAACCTCCAATGGTATCCAATTTCTGGGGACCTTTCCTGTCAAGAGGAAGCTCCATACTGGTAAGGAAAAACATGGCACAAGCAGAGCTGGATATCACCTTTGCCACACATGTGGAAAACAGCAGTGGGAGGGAGAGCCTCCTAACACTGGAAAACTATGGGCTAATAAAGCTCATTGCCCTACCTCCAGCAACACACCTCCTCCAGCAAGGCTCCACCTCCCAAATTAACATTAATTAGCTGGTGTTGTAGTCACCCTTTTTCTCATTGCTGCAAGGAGAACCTGAACAAAAGATGTTTGGGAGGGATGGGTTTATTTGGCTTACAGACTCAAGAGGAGACTCCATGATGGCAGAGAAAACGATGGCATGAGCAGAGGGTGGACATCACCTCCACCACAGTGCTGCAAACAGCTGCAGGAAGGTGTGCCAAACACTGGCAAGGGGAAGCTGGCTATAACCCCATAAGCCCACACTGAACAATACAACTCCAGTGAGGTTCTAATAACCAAAATGCCATCAGCTGGGGGTTGATCATTCAGAACACATTTGTTTGTGGGGGACACCTGGATCAAACCATGACAGCTGGGATCCAAGCATTCAAAGGGGACATCTAATGCAAACCTCCACAGATTTTGCTCACTGAATTCATGAAAAAAGAACCTGGAGGCCATTGACTCAGTGGAAGTTTTGTCTGTTGTGAATGTCCAACATGCTACCTGTGGAATTAAAAATGCCAGTTAAGTGGCAAGAAAAGTTCCTTCACTCTAAAAGCACCCAGAATTCCTGTATTATTTCTTTATTTTGTGGCTTAGAAATTTGTTATCATAAGGCAAGAATCTTACTGAGTTGGTTATAAAATTTCATGACAAAAAATGTCTTTTCTATTATATCTTACTTGTAAAGGGCCCTAGTTTACACATATATTGCACATAAAATTAAAATAAAGGAGATATTCTACCTTTGTTGAATCTAACAATAGCCTCAGATATAAATTTATTTTGCCAGGAAGGGTGCAAGGAAAGAAGCTGGTGTGAGTTGGAATATTTTGATGAAAAAAATAATAAAAAATGATGGCAATTTCTATAACCAAGAAATAGGCAAGAAAGAAGAAAGCCAGCAAGGACATACGTCTTCCTGCAGCGAACAGTAGACAAACTGGCTTTGTTTGTCTGTCTGCTTATTGGCAAGTGAGATAAAACCTTATCCAGATTTTCTTCGACAATGAAAAATTAGGCCCATGGATGTCAAGGAGTGATTATAGCAAAGGAGATTTATTGAGCAAAACCCCCAGGGTATCAGAGTAAACATACCTATGATTTCCACTAGCATTCAAAGAAGAGAAAGAAAGGGAAAATGTTATGCTCAGAGAAGCGGGCAGTCTCCGCAGTAAGTGTCTAGGAGAACTTTCACTGGAGGGAGGGTCTTCTAGAGGGTATGGTACATTATCTCCTTAAAGGGATAATTACTCCTCTTACCTCCTTAGCATATCTTTAAATGAGGGCTGATCTCTTGACCAGGTGAGAGATTAACAGGCTCCATTGGGTGTATTCTTAAGGGAGGGAGCCATTGCCTTGATACCTGAGGTATCAATACCAAGAAGACAGAAGGTGGTCCCCTGCCTTGATGACTTTTTTGCCTGCTTACAATAGAAACTAAGACTTGGAACTAGGAGGCTTCCAGCATGACTAAATTAGAGGTATACACATCAGTATTTGCTCTTCTCTTAAATTTGCCTTTGTCTAGTCATTTAAATCCCAGCCATCAAATTAGAACAAGATTATAAATCTACTTATAGCTCTTCCATCCACTCAGGTTTATGCCCAGAGTGGAAAAGAAAAACCTCCACCAAAAATCTCAGGGTTTTCTCTAAATTTTCTTGGTTTGTATGCTGTGTAAGGTCTGAAGCAATCATTGGGGCAAAAGGACTGAAAGCCCTCAGTGGTAAAACCTAAAATACAGGATTCTTTCACAGCTGAAAAGTATGGCTTGGTGGTGGAGAGCTGTTGGAATTTCATGGAATGAGAACAGCAGGGATGGGAACCAAAGTCTGTCCACTAAGGTCGTATGAATTGATTCTGTTAGCCTAACAAGTGTAACCACGAAAATTGCAGCACCAACAATAACAGCAAGAAAAGCTGTGTTAGTTAGCTGTCCATTACTGTTGACAAGTCTTGTGGAAGGTTTTCTTATTGTTGAGTCCTTTGTCTCCTGACCATGAGTTAAGTACGGGAAATTTCATGAGAAAAGGGTGGAAAAGCCCCAGGGTGTCAGGGCAAGTATGCTTAAACTGTTGGCCGACTTCTAAAGAAGAGTTAGAAAAGAGAAGAGAAAAGATTATACTTTTTGAGTGAGGACTCAGAAAAGTAAGCAGGCAGGTGTACAGTGTAGATCTGTAAGCAACTATTACACCATGAGAAGTGTTAGGTCAGACCCGGCCCCCAAGATGGAGTTACTATGAACAACTAAATGCTAACAGAGACATGGGAATAGGACAATAAACTGAACTGACCACATTTTCAAAGAACTCTCCTGACCTACTGTTATCCACTGCTTAACAATATCCTTAAGCCACATCCTACCCACCATCTAGCCCTGGTCATATACCTTGAATACTTGACCATGATCTCCTGTTAATGCTTACCAGAAATCCCCTTACCCAAGCTCACAAACAGGTTTCTTGTCCCCTCCCCATAGAAAGGGACCTATAAAACCTAATTCTTACACACCCATGACGACTGTATTTCACTCTTGCAAGACAGCCCAGGGGCTCATCCGTTTTCCCCAAAACACTTCTACAAGATCGTGCATGATCTTGGCTGTTTCTAAACCTTACTTGAAGGACTTCTGTGTGTGCAAGTACACAATCTCACTAAGGATCTGAAGATATCTCTCACCACTTTAGCATGTCTTTAGGTGAGGGGAGATTAAGGATGGTCTCATGACCATGAATGACAGGTGCAGATAAATTCACTCTTAAAGCAGGCACCATTTCCTCATGTTTTGGGTAGTCTAGTCTCTACCCAGTGTCACAGGACTTTGTTTCTTTTGTTAAGGGTTGTGTGTTGGGAGTTCAGGAAAGCTCTTGAACTCCAAACCTTGAGTTTGTGTTTGTATTTAAAGAAAAAAAATGGGCAAACCAAACTGAGAAGAATAAGTATTATATTATTGAAGTATAAAGCCAAGGGAAGGGAAATGAATACACCCACATGGTCTGAGAGTCCATGTGAGGGACCTAAAAGAAACCTGAAAAGGGATTTTGAGAGGAACTAAAGTACAGGGAGCTCCTGCCATGTGGAGGGTAGTAGGGTGCAGAGAGGGGTCAGGGGGCTTATTTCCTCATGTTGGCCAGGCTAAGACAAGGGGAGACTGAATAGAACCTGAAGGTTCAGGAGTGATGAATGGGCAGCCATGAGAGCCCACACTCCTGATAAGGGTCTATTTATAACCTTACTATAGTGGGCTTTACCTTCAGGCTCAGGTGAGACATCTAGACAGCTGATTGGTCTGGGCTAGGGGCTGGTTTAGGAAGAGGCCAGCTATAATACCTAGTATTGTGGGCTGAGCTTGAACAGCCACAGTGCTTGGATTAGATTTAAATTTTAGGAACAGGGACCTCCCTCTCAGGGAGGGTCATAGGTGTGGAAAAACAGATCTAGGGAACCCCTTTAGGCAAGAGATAAGGAGAAGCCAGATTTTTTTCTCTGGCAAAGCTCAGAATGAAGGACAGAGCCAGAGACATCCCTGCTCTTTACTTTCAGGGTGTTCTGGTATATTCTGGTAATGCCAGCACTCTTGGGGCAGAGGCAAGAGGACCAGCCTGCGCTACATAGTGATACTGCCTCAAAAACAAAGCAAAACAAAACTATTATTGATGCAATTTTGTAAATTTATTTATGCAGAACTGTATCTGTGTAAATGTTGGTATTTCTCTATTAGCAATTCTTCATAGGCAAATATAACAAATGGATGGGCTACTCTAATGACTTGTCTAATATTTCAGAGTTGTGATTCCATTCGATAAAATAAATTTCATTAGAATATCTCTGTAAGTTATGTTTTTCTGTCTGTGTCTCTGTACATTATACACTAACAACGGCTCATGCAGTAGGCTTTTATGTCTCACTGTCTCGGAGATTGAGAAGTCCCAGATCAAAGTGCTAGAGCATCCAATGTCTACTGAGGGTCCCTTCCTGAATTGCAACAGCCCTCTTTTTGTATCATCTCCTGGTGGTGAGCAGAGAGACAAAGGAAGCGTTCTGTGATTCTTTTTACAAAGACACTAGTATGTCATGAGGACTCCACATTTATCTCCTAATTGCTTCCCAAAGTTCACACTACCAATGCAATCACAACGTAGTCACTGTTTCCACTATGAATTTTTAGAGGGCACCAGCATCCAGTCTATAGACATCTGCTTCAGTGGAAGTGTCATCCAGCAATCTTTCAAGTGTATGCTTAGAGACCTTCCTGAGATGCACATGACTTGATATCCAGGCTCCTTACCAAGGTTCATTTGCTCAATTTTTGCTTTTAATCTGTGGATGCTCCTTATTGTTTAATTTGATGAAATAATATGATTACAAATTTTATAATGATGATTCATTGTAGATTGATTTCTATGTGTTAAGAAGTTTTCCTTATTAGATTAGATTTCATTCTATTTTCATTTGAAAAATATTTTTATTTGTGAACTTGAGAGAGAGAGAGAGACAAAGAGAGGAAGTAGACACAGAGGGGGAAGTAATATGAGTGCACCATGGCCTCCTGCTGTTGCAAATGAATTCCAGATGTAGGCTCCACTTTGTACATCTGGTTTTATGTGGGTACCGGGGACTCAAACTTGGGCTGTCAGGGTTTTCAAGCGATGACCTTTAAATGATACTGAGCCATCTCTTCAGCCCTCTGTTCTATTTCTTTTATTTTTTATTTTTTTAATTTTAATTTTTTATTATCCATAATGAGATAAATTTAATGAACAAATAATGAGTTGTTATCCCCATTTCCCCAATGCCCCTCTTCCTTATCCCCAATCAGCTGGGTATCCTCCTCTGTGGGCAGTCTGGATCAGTCCATGGGGTAGGAGGTTATGGATAGCCTAGGAGTCAGCCCGGTTCCACCCACATTAGTGTAATGTTACTGAGGGGGTGATGTCTCTGGGAGTTCTCCCCCACCATGGCTCTTTACAATATTTCTGCCCCCTCTTCCTATCAATTTCCTGAGTGGGTGAGTATTAAGACTGCTTTATTGTTGAGGTCTTAGGGGTCTCTACTTCTGATTAGGGTGTGTCGAAAATCATTGGTGTCTGTCTGGCTTATCCTGTGTTGACTGATTGGCTCTGGTTATGGGTCTCTTGTTTGTCCCACCATTCTTCTGCAGGGTTCCATATGGATCCTGCACAGTAGGTCTGGTGTGGCTCATCTCTTGCCAGGATGTCAGCTATTGGCCTTCGGCTCGTTGGTAGGGTTGGATGAGCTACAGCTCTCTTGTTGCATTCTAAAAGATACAAACAGAATCTCCATCAGAGAGTGAGATCAGTATAGGTTAATTTAAATACACATTTCTGAATCAGCTAGATGATTCTGTTGTTAGTAGCCTCTTTGTAAATCATTCGTATAGTATAGTGCATCTCTCTTTGGGGGCCCAACAGTTTGGTTCCCCGTGTATTTTGCCATGAGTCCCCAGTTCCAGTTAAGGGCTCCCCATCACTGAATGGATTATTAGGCTGAATTAAAAGCTGTTGATTGCCTCCCCCAGGCTTTGACTCCTCCATTGCACAAGTGCTCTTTTCTTGGTTCGATGTTCTTTCCCAGTAGGAAGTGTGTTCATCCTACTCATGGCAGCAGACTGCCTTTCATGACAGTGTTCTTTGTTTTCTCCAGCTGTCATTGACCACCTTCCCCTGGCCGCTTATGCAGTGCCTTCCAGCACTGCACTAACTACCATCTGGGGGCTGGTTAGCATTCTGAACCTCTCAGGGTCTTTCCATGCTGATGGATGGCTTTCTGTGGTTTCTTCAGCAACAGGATCCTACCTCAGGCCTGGGGAGGGCGTTCAAGAGCTTTGAGAGAATCCTGTCTTGTTTTTGGAACCTCATGGGTCACTTTGGTCAACAGGTCAGAGAGGGAAGGAGCCAAAGACTGGGACCAGGAGTTGGCAGACTGATCAATTTTTCACAGGTTTAGACTCTCTCCCTTTCTATTTATGGCCCCTCTTGCCAGACAACGCCCCCTACTTGATCAATAGTTTACAGTAAGCAAATGAGGATTTTATGATTTTGAATTCATTTTGGTTTAGCTTCATGTTTAAGTCATTCCCCTCCCCCCATCCCTTATTGCTCTTTCATAAACTCTCACTTCTCCTGACTTGTCTTCATAGAGTTTACTGTTAACCTGGTTAAGGACCACATATGAGGGAGAATATGCGGTGTTTGGTTCTCTGTTCTTTTCAGTGATTGCTTAGTAGGATCTGCTCCAAGTCAGACCATTTTTCCCTAAATTTCGATATGTAATTTTTCCTTTCAGCTGAGTAGAATTCCATGGTGTAAATATACCAGAGTTTTGTTATCCATTCCTCCATGGAAGGGCATTTTGGTTGATTCCAATCCTTGGCTATTATGAATTGTGCTGCTATAAACATAGTTGCACAAATGTCTCTATACTGTGGTGTGACATCTTGTGGGTAGATGCCTAGTAGAGGGATAGCTGGATTCATTGGTAGCTCTATGTCCATTCTGTTGAGGAGTCTCTACAGTGTTTTCCAAAGTGGTTGAACAAGCTTGCATTCCCACCAGCAGTGAATGAGGGTTCCTTTTTCCCTACATCCTCTCCAGCAATTATTGTTGTTGGTTTTCTTTATGGTTGCCATTCTGACTGGAGTAAGGTGGAATCTCATTGTGGTTTTGATTTGCATTTCCCTGATGCTTAATGTCATGGTTTGATAGAGGTGTCCCCCAAAAACAATTGAATGTGTTCTGATAGATTGATCCTCAGCTGATGGTAGTTAGGATTTTACAACCTTGATGAAGCTGTGTTGTTGGGGGTGGGCTTATGGGGTTATAAGCCAGCTTCCCCTTGCCAGTATTTGGCACACCTTCCTGCCGCAGTTTGCAGTGCTGTGGCAGAGGTGATGTCCAGCCCTCTGCTCATGCCATCGTTTTCCCTGCCAGAATGGAGTCTCCCCTCGAGTCTGTAAGCCAAATAAACCCATTCCTCTACAAGCCACTTTTGTTTGGGTTCTTTCTGCGCAGCAACTAAGAAGCTGACCGCAACACTTAAGTATGCTGAGCATTTTCTCAAGTGAGTAAAGGCATATGTGTTTCCTACTCTGTGAATTCTTTGCTGAGATCAGTGCCCCATTTTGTGAGTTTCCATAGTGTAGTGGTTATCATGCTCGCCTCCATTCTATTTCTAATTTCCATTTCACTATTTCCAATGAACTCCTTGATTGCTAACTCTGTTAGACAGATCCACAATGCTGATAGGAGACAAGAAGACAGAAGGTGGTTTGCTCACTATGTTAATTAACAGGCTAAATATCATTGGGAGGATTAAATTTCACAAATTTACTGTCTATGTGTAGGTTTACTGGTCTATCTTATAACAATTGCTCTTTTGGATAATGTACCTGATTCCTCACCATTCTCTTGGAGCTAATGTGATAAGGCGTCTGCAGTTTCTCCCATTTAAAGAGAATTATCCCTGAACCTTCTTTAGAATTGTACCTAAGGATGCTTTTTAAAACAACCCATAGTGGTTTCAGTGCATGTGTTAACAGTACTAGTTACTCTGGTGACTTGGATTTTCAGTAATACTCTTGTCTATAGTCATCAATCCTACTTTTCTGGTTATATTTCCACACCCTTATTGCAAGCTGAAGCCCATGCTTACGGTGGATTTGTCAAGGATTTAAATGGCTATGAAACCATTAAAAATTATCTATGTAATTATGATATGTTAACTTTTATTGCTATATTTATATATAACTGGGAAAAACACATTTCTATCCAATAGCCTTCCCCTATTTCTCTATCCAGTGAATTTTCTCCTATTTACATCCAAATATTACATAATAGGAATATAGATTGAATCAATGATTGTGGATGATCTAAGTTCCAAACCCTTTTACAGTATATAAAATTCACTTAAAGGGTAGTTTGGATTCATATTAGAATGATGTCAGAAAAGAAAAAAAAAACCTGACAATAAATCACTATTTCTAAAGAGCATGTAAACTTCCTTCATTGTCCCATTTTTCCTTGACTAAAGAGGTGTTCCCTGTCCACTTATTAAATTTTTTCCTTAATAAACATTTCTTTGACTTTTAATCTTTTAGTCAAAATGCCTTCTATTTTCCTCAAAGCAATGTGTACTTGTAATGGTTCATTCATAAAATTTTTGCTCTTCTTTAAAATTGGCTTTGTGGAATTAAATTTTAGAAATAACTTCATATTGAGTTAAATTAAGACAAGGGAGAGTATTAAGTGGTACTATTTGAATTATCTAATGATTTTTTTGTTACATGGATTTGACTACAAAATAGTGACCTCATCCCAAAATACATATTCCCTTGGTTTTCAGGGGAATGCAACCCTTTGGTTGATACCCACAAACTTAAATATTGCCACCACCTGAACCAAATAACCATATTTATTTTTTTTCTCTAGTTGAGCTATGATACATTAAGAAATGAAGAGTCTGCTTCAATTACTACTCTTATTTCACAAACTCTCTGTGTACAAAGTTCACCTCTTGCAGGTACCATTGCATCAAACAAATGTCAGTTGTCACTTGTTGGGACCATTAACTAGACAAGTCCAAAATAAAACTCAGAACAGAGAGGACATGTCATGCATTCTATAAATTGCATGCTCTGAGAACCTATTACAGCTGACAGAGAAGGGGGCCTTCTCTGGGCGAGCGTCTGATTACATGGTGTACTTTATTCCCTGTTGACGTTGGGTATGCCATACCTTCCCATTTCCTAGAGAAATAAATTAAAAGTCAGAAGTAATTTGCCTGACGGAGGGTGCAGGTGGAATTTTGCTCAGAAAGAGCGTTTGCACACTGTGAAATCTAATTTAACCCCTTGGTGGGGGATAGCGTGTTTTCTTTTGTTGACAGCTTTGTGGCAGCTAAAATAGGGTCCTGATTAAATAGAGACAGTGAGAGATTGAGGTCTTGTTCTCACAACAGAGGGATCAAGGCCCTGAATCTTGTCTCTCAGAACACTGAGATGAACTGAGGATTTAGGCAAGAGAGATTAGTCCAGCTATCCTGTGCAATGGGAAGGGGAAACACTGCAAGAACATACAAAGGCGGTATGGACAAACATTACAAAATTACATGTCAGCATGTGAAAATAAGCATCTCTGAATTTTATACTAAAAGAAAACAGAAAACATACGTTTTCTATGTGCTCATCCTCTGAAAACCATTTCTTTTTTAAAGCTGTTTTAATGGTAAAATTCAATGAATTAGAAATTAATTTAAGAGATTAAAATTTTATTTGTTACTATTTTAATGATACATTTATCTAATAAAGTTATCTTCACATAGATATTAGGAGAATTAAGCAACAATTAAACCAATGCTTAATCTGTTTTACATGTCCAAGAAATATTGTTTTGTGCAGTCATGGAGGTTTACAAATTATACTGGTTTTATTATTACTTTTTAAAATCAATTTACTTTGTCAGTTGCATAAAGAATCTCAATTTTATGACTTACTAATAACATGCATTTTAAAATTCTATTGGTTCTCAGTGTCAGTACTTTTATTGAGGTTTTTAGTCAAGAGTAGAACTTTCTAATGATTTTTCTCTAATAAAACACCAAAAATCATATTTTTCTGCTAGGTGCACCTGCACTTTCTATCTAGCCTTAGTTGGGACTGAGGTATTTATCTCCATATTTTTCCCCAGTATTTCCTGTATAAGAAGCTTACCATATCTGTTCTTTGGCATTCATTAATCAGTTGGAGTGTAGAGGTTTTAGTAATACATATGGTTTGTGAACAAAGTCCATGTAGATATAACCATAGATCCAGTTAAATGTGATATACACACGCTTATACACAGATAATATCCTAGTCTAGTGGTTTGAGATTTTCTGAAATATTTGTGAACATCCAATTTTTTTATCATTTTATTTTTTCCTATTCATTCATTCATTCATTTGTTTGTTTTTGTTTATCACAGTGCTAGGATCGAACCTAGTGCCTGCAGTATTCCAGGCAAATTTTCTACCACTGAGTTATATCTGCCAACCTGCACTTATATTTTCAAAGGCTTAAGAAGTCTGGTAAGAAAGGCTGCTGTCACTCAACAGTGAAAGACCCTGCTGGATCTGGAAAGGAAGCCAGCTCCCAGATGGTAGCCTGTGCTGGAAGGTGCCACTCAAGATGCCGGGGGAAATTGGCCAATGATATTTGGAGAAAGCAGGGGACACTGCTGTATGACAGTGGTGATGGTCTGAGAATGCAGAGGACACTGCAATAAGGCAGAGACCAGCAGGGCAAAAAATACCTATGCAATAGTGGTACTTAACCTAGGCAGGTAATCAAAGGCTCTCTGATTAGCTAAGAGAGCTGCTCAATGACAAGGAACCCTTAGCTGGAACTGGAATCCAAGGCAAATTCTTATGGAGACCAAGAACCTGGGCTCCAAATCCCCCACCAACCATGGACCTACAGAGAGGCTACACCTTTAAAAATCTCTCCAAATTAACAATGTTTTTGCATTTAACCTATGCTGACCTCTCTCCATTGGAGATGCGGTTTGTATTTTTCAGAAGGCAGAAAGAACTGTGGAAACTTAATTCCACCAAGAAGATGTGAGCTGATGGCTGACTCCCAGGCAGATGATGAATCACCTATAACACATCATCTAGGGCCTAAATGCAACCATAGAGGAAGTGGGGAGATGAGTCAGAGTGCTGCTTCCACAAGTCAGACAGCCTATGCAAAGGTAATGGAGACAGACACCCAGGATACTCCTAAAAGCCCAAAGCAGAAAACCAGAGACTCTTAACTGGTCATCAGTAAAGCCAACTTAAATCTCACCACCATGTCTCAGGGAATTGTGCAGAAGACACATCAGTGTCCAACACATATCTTCGATAACATCACTAAAATGCTGAGCAAATGTCTGAGAATGAGAAAAGGTCTGATACCTTCCTCATGGAGAGCAGACTAAAACATTAAACCCTCAATAGGAGCATGGGCAGGGGGGTTGTCTGGTAAGAAAGCCCTGGAGAGGGTGGGTTGAAGTCTAACCCTAAAACATTTGCCTCTGGCTTGTAACTCCCAGTAGCAGAAATAGTTATAACCCATATTGAGCTATTGATGTGAGAGACTTAAGTGGTGCCCAAAACAAGACAGCCTTCTGTCAAAGCACTTGATTACTGGCCTGAACATCTAGAGATCGGCTGGAATCTGGAGGGAAGCAGTTCCCATGTGGTTATCCCATATAGTTCTGGAAAGCACTACGTGACAATAAGTTCTCTTGTGGTCACAGTGTTAAAAATATACAGAAAGAGCTACTGTGTGGTTGTGATCACCATATCTGCTACCTGCGTCACACTGAGCCATGAGCGGAGAGGAGTCTTCTGCAGGGGATGGATGGCTGTGACTGACTTTTTCTTTAATTATACAATGAGTTGATATCCCCAATTCCCCACTGCCCCCCCCAACCCCCGACTGACATTTTTTGAAACACCTCTCCTCCCACGCTAGGAGATGGAATGAAAGGGAAACAGGAACAATAGAAAAGTAGGAAACCCAATTCAGGAGGAGAGAGAGAGAGGCCATGTTCTACAACTTTTCAGAATAGCATCCACTCTGGCTGACATAAGTGCTTGAAAAGTTTCTGCCAGAAGAGTTTCTGCGAGGTTTTGACAGTATGGAATGGACAAAGGAAAATTGCTTTTTTTTGTAGGAGCTCTTGTAAAGAAGCTCTTCAAAACGAACTTGTTTACCACTTCTACTAACCAGTCTCTGAGCACAACTAGCTCTAAATGCTGATGAGGCAGAAGATTCTAGCTCAGCTAGAAGCAGCACTGGGTCTCCATGGACAGGACTGACAGCGCAGGGATCCTTAGGAGCAGTTCACTTGCACCTCTCAGTGACCTCCAGGGAGAGGATGTGCTAGTGTCCTCCATGTACCATCGCTCTGACCTTGATTTCCATGGTAGATGGTAATGGCAAAGGGGATCGATGCTTATGAGTCGTATACTGAGATTTCAAAATGATTTTCTCATTGACTTGAAAGAATTCTTAAGATGTAGATATCATATTCTCTTTATCTCTCTCTTCCCTCCTCTTTTCCTTCCTCTCTGAATGAAACACAGGACCTTCTTCATACATGTGAGGCAAGCTGTTGTCTACTGACTGTACCCCAATACTCATTTTTTTCCTCATAGGAGGAAACCTAGAAACAGAGAAGGTAACTTATCCATATTTATAGCATG